>JAJJMC010022104.1:361973-471418 GCA_023531435.1 Papaver californicum | reverse complement strand
AATGTGGTCGGTGTATTGTCAATTCATGTCATTGCCTTGTCAAGTTACATAAAATATCTCTGACAATAATATTACTGAAAATAAATCTTTGCATTGAAATGTGGTCGGTGTATTGTCAATTCATGTCATTGGCTTGTCAAGATACAAAAAATATCTCTGACAAATCTGAAAAATAATCCTTTAATTGAAATGTGGTCGGTGTATTGTCAATTCATGTCATTTCCTTGTCAAGTTACATAAAATATCTCTGACAATAATATTACTGAAAATAAATCTTTGCATTGAAATGTGGTCGGTGTATTGTCAATTCATGTCATTGCCTTGTCAAGTTACAAAAAATATCTAACATAAATAATATTTGTGTTCAAAATTCTCCTTTTTTTATTATAAATAACCACACTTGCTTCTCCATCAATACAAACCGAGTTTTATCATCATCTCTTGCTCCTTGAAAAATCCAGGACATAACAAAATGGCAAACTATGTAAATCATATAGACAAGTATGGTTCCTCTTCTAGTTTTCCTCACTATGTTTCTTATACTTCTTCTTCTTCTGGTTCATTAAACGATGATGATAACACAAGTTACTACTCATCCGATGAAAGTTCACTTGAAGCGAACAGTAATAACCTAGCAGTTACTGCTGGTTTAATATTGTCAACTATGAACCCTCCACATACACGTATAAAAATACCAAGACAACGTGATGTAGGTGCTAAAGGTCTCTGGAGAGACTATTTCTGCAGCAACCCGACATTTCCGCCCAATTCATTCCGAAGAAGATTCAGAATGCGTCGACAATTATTCAACCGTATTTTGGGTGATGTTGTGGCGGCAAATAGTTATTTTGTTCAAAAAAGAGATGCTTGTGGTGTTCTAGGATTAACCCCGCACCAAAAAATTACTGCAGCTATTCGTATGTTAGCTTACGGATGTGCGGCCGATGCAATCGATGAGTATTTACGTATTGGGGAAACTACGGTTTTGGAAGCAACTCGTAGATTTTGCAGGGTGATAGTCCAATTGTACGAGGAAGAATATTTACGGACACCACAACTAAGCGTGATGTTAAACTCCTTCTTGATGAAAACCAAAAAAGGGGATTTCCAGGGATGTTTGGTAGTGTTGATTGCATGCATTGGAAATGGGACAAATGCCCTTCGGCGGAATCCGGTGCTTATACCGCCTACAAGGGTAGTGAAAGTATTATCCTTGAGGCAGTTGTGTCGTATGATCTTTGGTTTTGGCACGCATTTTTTGGTATGCCGGGTTCAAAAAATGATATCAATGTGATGAACCGTTCATATATCTTTAAAAAGCTTATCAACGGTAAAGCACCGGCAGTAAACTTTTCAGTCAATGGAAATCAATACAATATGGGGTATTATCTTGGGGATGGAATATACCCAGACACAACAACTACTGTAACTACCATTAAACATCCAGACTCCCAAAAGAAACAGAAATTTTCGGCGATGCATGAAGGTTGTCGAAAAGATGTAGAACGGGGGTTCGGGGTACTACAAAATCAATTTGCAATCATCAAACAACCCGCACGAATGTGGAATCCGGACGTGTTAGCGTATATAATGAAAACTGTCATTATTCTACATAATATGATAGTGGAGGATGAACGTATTCCCGGTGATTGGACGCATGACTATGAGCAACGCAGTCACGGTGCTCCGGTTGTTATTTCAAGGGACAACACTGCTCAACTTTCTAGAATGGTGAAGGACCAGCGCAGACGTGCAGTATTCGATAAACAAACTGGGGTTCGTTTGAGAAATGACCTGATCGAACATATATGGTCATCTGTTGGGGAAGAGTGAACTTTTATATGGGCTTTGGGGGTAAATGTGTTGTTAGTGGACCCGTGGTTAAAGCGAGAGTTATCTTATCTTTACTTATTTTAGTCGCGTTATATTTTAATTGTTCTTCGAGTCCAGCTAGTATTAGAAGTAATTTTAAAAAATAATTCTAAATTAAATTTTTATTTTAAATTAGGAGTCGTTAAAAACATAAAAATCTATTGGTTAAAAAATATACTGAAAATTCTAAATAAATTGATCAAAATTAAAACTCAATATGACAATGGTAAATAATAATCCGGACGTTATGATTGGTTTAATCTTTTCCTCAAAATTTCTCCCTTCCTCAGTTCGATGTACTCTCTCGATACATCATCCATTTGGGAGATATCCATCGTCATTATACGGAATTCCTCTTCTGCTTCTTGCCTAGCTTGTATTGCCGTAAACTTTGCATTTGAATCAGCTAATTTAGCTTCAAACTTTGATTTATCATTAGCTAATTTTGCTGCAAACTCAGCTTCTCTTTGTGCAATCTTCATATCTCTTTGTTCGGTACATTTGGCGTTGAAGCTTTGTTGCTTTATATAAATATTTTGCATCATTTGCTGTTGTTCAACAAATTTTGCTTTCCCTTTTGTCTTCTGTCGTTTCGCCTCTTTTTTCCCCATTGGACGGATTAATGTGTTGGAGATATCTCCAAGGTCTTCATAGGCGCTGGGACCATCAAGGCTTAAGTCTGGTGTGTCCTGTACGTCCTGAGATTCGTTGTCGTAATCAGACTCTCCTTGTGATGAATCGAAAACAGATGTCGAACTTCTTGAATATTTAATATTATCTAACATAACTGTGTAGCAATCTTCATGTTTAAAACTTCGACCAGTTGCTTCCTTGAAAAGCCTACGTACTTCTGCAAACTGGTGTTTCAATTCAATGTTGTTAAAGGATATACAATCAAATAGATTCATGTAATAAGCATAAATAAACGAGTTGTTACCTTATTTTCGGGGCCCCATCCAGTATGATGTTCCTTTTCAACTTCAGCCTCCTTTGCAGACATAAGCGCCACATCCTTACTTATAATTTGAAATCATTTCTGAAGGGAGGTCCAACTACGTTCTGGCATAGAAGGTATAGCTTCTTTCATCCGACATAGTATACGTGACCATGATTTTTCTTCACATTGATCAGTACCAATGCTACAATCTTGAGAAATAGACAAATGAATCGTACACATGGTAACATCTTCAAAAGACGAAAAATTTGGACCTCGGGGTTTTGATGGCGCCATTTTACTAATCGAATTCAAAACTTATGAAATAAGAACCAACTTTAGAATTTTCAACTCTACACAATGTATGAGTTTAGTAAAATGCCATTGATTTAGTATCCCATATATATAGGGTAAATATATAGCCGTTAAACTGCCAACGGTAACATATCAACGGAAACAAACGGTCACAAATTAACGGTCACACATGAGCGAGGCCTTGGGATCTCGCCCAACTCCAAGCGGAGCCTTGGGGCCTCGCCCAACTCCAAGCGGACCCTAGGGGTCTCGCCCAACTCCAAGCGGAGCCTTGGGGCCTCGCCCACCACCAAGCGGACCCTTGGGGTCTCGCCCAACTCCAAGCGGAGCCTTGGGGCCTCGCCCAACTCCAAGCGGACCCTTGGAGCCTCGCCCAGGTCTAAGCCGTTCCTTGTAGTGCCGCCCAACTTCAAGCGACTCGGTAGCATCTCGCCCGTGTTTGGAAATTTTAGGCGAAATCTCTGCTATTCGCTTATGAGTAGGCGAGCTTCTGGTTACTCGTCTGGTGGAGCGAAAGTTTAGCGTAACGCTTGAGCTGGCGAAATGTCAACCCTTCGCCCGTGTTTTTAAGCGAGATGCTGGTCCGTCGTCTGTTCACAAGCGAGGGAGTAGAGTTTCGCTCGACTATAACTTTTGATCGTCGATCAGCGACTTCTTTTAATCCTGAACAGTGATTTTCAACAATTATAAACTAAATCTAATCGCACCGCTGTGGTTGAATTTCACCGATCATCGATCAAATTTAATCTTTGATCGACGTTTTGATCGATGATTGTGGATGCTCTTAGTAGGTTAATATTGCTCAATTGAGTGTGAAATATTAATATGGGTAATTTTTGGGAATTCAGCTGTGGAATATAGCACCAAAAATAAAGGGATTAAGAGCGCAACATGTGTAGCCAAATTATCTGAGGTAAAAACAAGAAGTTAGTATATGATGTACTTTGGTTAGTTTGATGAAAAAACTGATGTTATTATAACAAATTATGGATTTCACATATAATGTAACTTAATGGTGGGTTTGAGATATATAAAAAAATATAAAATGGGCTAGAAATAAGTTTCCTCTACTCTATGCCTTATAAAAAGAATAAACTTTAGCAGAGGTACAAAACTACAAATTATTTATATGTTATTAATTCTAGTATAGAAAAAAACAAACGTTAAAAACTAGAAACTAAAGTTACACAAGACTACCACATTAAATTTATTAAACTTGAATAAAATAAAATTTCCTAAGCTCATTGCATGCGAGATTACTTCCAAACTTGAATAAAATAAAATTTCCTAAGCTCATTGAATGCGAGATTACTTCCCGGTACGAGAAACGATTAGATATGCATCTTCGAAATACTTAAACGGCTCTTCTCTCCATTTTGTACAATTTTGACAAGTCTATAATAAGTCCCTTGAAAATAAAATTGTGGTTGTTCACGATGTTTTACCATCATCCATGTTTGGGAGGATATGAGGTATCGCATAATTAAAATAGGTAGGAATCCGAAATCAGTTGAAGAGATGATGGAGTAATGATTTGGAAGTTTCCAGAAACTTCCCAAGACAAAGTGGACGGTTACTCCCACAACCTCCATTTCTCAATCTCTCCATCTCCCCACTAACTCCACTACTTTACAAGGGAAAGTGTGTGTTACAAATCATTATAAATAGGCTACTTAGACCATTTCAAAACAGGAAGAACAATTTGATCATTCTCACAGCTCTGTTATTCTCCTCACCATGTCAAAGAGGATAAGAAAAAGAATCCAACGACGGAAGAATGAAGTCATTCTGACTTCGTATGAGAAAGTTATAGGCAAAACAAGAAAAAATAAATTGAGATAAGCTATCCAAACTCGGGACATTTGTTTCCTTTAATTTCAGTAATATAGAGTCTTTGCTCTCTTATGCTGCATTTTCATTCACAGACTAAGGATTGACAATAACAAAATTAAACACTTGGCAGTACCAAAATTTATGAACCTCAGAATAAACATAGTAATCTTAGGACTTAATGATATTTGTGAATGTGCCTTTGCACTAACTTTAATGGATGATACATGAGAGTGGGTTAGAAGTGTCAAGGGAGGTTCTGTAAGCAATCGGGAACGCGGATACAGGTGGTGCATGGCTGTCAGCACCTCGTGCCGTAAGGTGTTGGGTTAAGTCACGCACCGAGCGTAACCTTTGTGTTTTAGTTGCCACCATTGAGTTTGGAGGTACCGATGCAAGTTTATAAATACAAATATAATTTATCAATAAGAACGCCCTGATAAATTTAAATATGACTTATCTTATTGCTCCATTTCTATTGGAGCTTCAGACTATTCTCCATTTAGTCTTTCAGAAAATATCAAAAAACAAAAAAATAATTTTAGAAAATAAATCTAAAAATTGGGACCCATAAGCTAGAGAAAAGCACGTGATGAAGGGTGGAGATGGTGTCAGCTAACCATGTGAGTGACATTAATCGTGCATCCTTCTTTGAATAGACCATTTAGCTGGGCACACCAATTTCTATAGAAAAAGCGCTAAGTTTCCATTTACCTAGAATGGTTAGTGTCATCCAGAATTGTTCACAAGATTCTAAATTTTGGAGTTTTATTATTGCACTAAAAAGTTTATCCTTTACCCCCAACCCAATTTACTCGCTAGTCCAAAAACTTTTTTTTGGACTATTTTTTTTACTCGCTGGTCCATTAAACGTATGATGTATATCATTTTGTACTTTTAATTCCAAAATCACCACTCTTCACGCTTGCACCTATGCTTGTGCTAGCACCAATAAACGCTTGCTTGAGCCAAACTATTCACGTGTTTTGAGTCCATGACTCCACTAACTCTACGAGACTTCTCAAGCATAATAGGCGTGGCTATACCATTACCTCTACGATCTCCATATCTTTATCTCCTCACTACCTCCACTACTTACGAGGAAAGAAATGGGTATTCCTAACTACTAGAAGAAATCTTTGTATTTTGTGTTTGGGCTCTATAAAATTATAATTTTGTACTGATCAGTAGGTTTTGCTTTACATAAATTGTATTAAATCCATGGAGAGTTTAAAGACTGAATTGTTGTGATGCTTGGATCAAGAACATCAAACTAGAATCGGTGGATACAGTGACACACATATGCCAATTTTGGTTTGATATTCTTCATCGACGAAGAACATCAACAATCGGCATTGCTCATAGGAACTCAAGCAATGCCCACTATAACACAATTTCGGGCAGGAAACTTGTATTTTTTGGTCAAAGAAGAATCTAAAGAGAGAGAAAGAGTCAATTACTTCTACTTCTTCTTCTTCTTCTCCTCTATGTCTCACGAAAATAATAATAACCTAAAAACGGGTGGCGTTAGGTGAAATTTGGGTCTGATTCGTGGTCCATGAGCTATATATAGTTCACTTATATTATCTGACATCCTTCAAGTTTACAACTTATCTATGTATATGTCATAGGCCAAGCACTATGGTTACAAGGCCAATAAGGTAATCAAAAGTCTTAAATCTTGGCTTTATTTGTTGTTTTTACTGCAATATAATTTTATGAAATGACTCAAACAGTTAGTTGAGTGCAAGTGAGTGAAGATGACTCATGTGACTCAGATCAAGCAAATATGGAGGATCGTACAACATACCCTAATCAACCAACCCCAAATGCGACCAGGAGAGAACAACGAAGAGAGCATGTTCCAGAATCACCAATCTCAACTAGAACAAGAGTACAGAGAGACCCAATTTCACGTCGAACAATGATCCAGGTGTCTCCTTACGCTACTTCTCCTAACACGTCATCGTGGATGGACGTATCATCACATCCAGACACCTCTGGGATTCTCATATTTGAGTTCAAACTCATATAACTGTAGGATCCATCTTGCGGTTCTTCCCATCAGGATTGGTTTCATTGTAGAGCAACACAAACATCTAGCCGAAGTTAACACCAAATTTTGGTGGTGGCGGTGGTGGACTGGTGGTGGGGGTGGGGATGGGATGGTGGTGGTGGTGGAATGTTGGTGGTCATTGTGCAGTGTAAGTTTTGAATCAACAAGACAAGTGATCAGTTTTAACAAAGCGACTTTACTAGGATTCAACACGTTGTACTCTTTTCCCTTAGTCAAGGTTTTGTCCCATTGGGCTTTTCCTTGTTAAGGCTTTAATGAGGCAAAACATTTGAATTTATACAATTGGACCGCATAAGGGGGAGTGTTACAGGGCCCATGTCCCATGGATGTACGACCCAACAAGATAGTTAAGGCTTTCCATTTGGTTGAGCAAATGTTTATGAAAATCGATTCACCTCCTTATATCTCTCTCTGTTCCCCTCTTTCAAGTTTTATAGAAGATTTCTTATATTCAAATCCAACAACAACATCAATAATCTATCACGAAGGTGAGAAATGTTTGTGGATGGTTCTTCTAACAACAAAGGATCCGGAATTGTAATAGTTCTTACTACTCTGATGGGAGATCGCATTGTCCATGCAGGCCCAACATAAGCCAAATCCAATTTGGCCACACCATTTTGCACATAACTTCTTTATATGACCTCAGAATGATCTCATTCTTTTTGCATGGGCTTCGTATTTCAATTCTCTACTAGATTGTGAGAAACTCCTGGATTTGAATATTATTATTTGTATTAACCATAATATGTTGATTATACAAAATTACGAACATTTGGAATAGAAGCTGTGTCATATCTGAATAAAAATGCTAAGTACATGCATACCATCTAATTGCAGAGTCGCATCAAGCATTATCTTAAGTTGCAAACTTCCACGACTGAATATCTTGAATCAAAACTCGAATTGGTCGTCAATTATTTCAACCTAAAGACCTTGAAAAAACCCTTACCAAATCTAATTTGCATCTGTTTCATTCAAAACGATCAAAATGGATCGGGTTGGTGGTGCGCAATGCAAAACAGAGTTTGGAGACGCCTGCACAGTTACGGAGGAGGAGGAGCTCACTCTGTGGGTCCTGCAATTTCTTAATTGTGTTTATAAGTTGAACTGTCTTATCCACTCGGCTCATGAGAATGCCACTGCAATATTGATGATCAAGACTTGCAGGCCCTACCAACAGTATCACAGGGTTGGGAGTACAACTTCAGTAATGGCACCTCTAGCTTCAGTATGTGTATCATTGACGACATGCAACACTTCTTCTACTCGCCCTGCCAGAAAATAAAGATGATGAACCAACTAGTCCGTGGTGGAAAGGGCTCATTGGATGGAGGATCAAAGACTACGTCGATTATCATAGTTCAGCTCTTTTGGTCTCTAAGTATACACTGAAATATTTCGTCCCATACTTGTCAAAAATAACCTGTTGTTGAAAATGCATATTTTGGGGACGATACTAGTGAAGACCCGGACGATGGGGAATGTCCTGGAAAAGTCTAAGTATACATTGAAATATTTTGTCCCATACTTGCATAATGTTGGAAATTTAGCTCCATAATCACCTTTAATTTATGCTTAAACATGATTATAGAATATTTATATGCTAAAATCAAGTATAATCCTAGTATTAGCATGTTCAATCAATAAAACTAATCAGAAATCAACTATGAAACAGACTCGACCATTATAATAATCATAAATAGGAAATTGAAATTTAGTAATATTAGACTAAAAATCAAATCCCTAAATTATCAATTAGCACAAAAAATTTAGGCAAGCAACTCGACGGTCGAAGAAAGTAGCCAGCAATGAACGAATGCGGTAGAAAAAATCCCTCTGGTGGAATACCAAAGTGAACAACAACCGCCTCTTCCCTGGTCGGTTTGTCGGGAATTACCTTCTAATTTGCATGTAGGGTTGATTAAGAATTGGTTCTTCCGTTTGGGGCTCGATTTAGGGTTCATCAGTTAAATTGATCATTCTAGTTACCTTCCGTCATCGTAGATAATTTTATTAAATTCTATTAGTTCTACCCTCCTTGGTTTTGGTGGGATATTGACCAGCTAGTTAGCCTTAACTTTTCCATATAAAGTTCATCATTTTATTTATTCTTTTAGCAGGACAGGGAAATTATTTTTATAAGTTTATGACTCTAATTATTTGTCAAAACAGATTTTTAAAACATTAGATGTAAATCATAAGCATGGCGCATCAAAAGTACTTTACACTAAGCATACACCATCAAACAAAATCATACCTAATTAGTAAAAAATATAATTCAATTTAATGCTCCATGATACCCAGCGCTCCATGCAACCCAAGCTCCGAGTTCCCAAGCTCCGTGCATAGTCCCAGCGCTTCAGCGTTTTGATCCACTGCTAGGTCCAACGGCAGTGGATCAAGGCACTCGGAATTCCAGCTACCATTTTTTCCATTTTTTCTTCTCCTAAAGCAGCCAAACTCCCGAATGAAATGTAAACAACTGACGCGACTTCTTTCGTGTCTAAAGGATGATTTTTATGCCATCTGATTGATTGATGGTAAGTGCAGCCGAGATGATAAACATAGAAATAACTTCAACAGTAACGGTAGTGACCAAAGTGAAAAGTGAGGAGGTTGCGAGGCCAGTTTAGAATGTTTAAAGAGAATATGTACTCTTAATTCGCTTGCGGAATATAAGTAGAGATACAGTATTCCATATTTTGTTATAGAGTTAAGCATATGTGCATAAATACATAGATATCCTTTTATATTACTGTTGCTTAACAGATGGAAATTTTACCTCAAATCTGGGTCTATCTACTAAAGACATGATTGCTCTATCCGGTATGTATCTTTCAGTAAACCATCGTCTTATATATGTTGCGCGTTTTTAGGATCTTACCCCCAAGAATCAAGGGTATTTTATTTCCAGAGTTTTGATCATATTGATCTTAATTACCTCATGCCTGTAGGTGCACATATAATTGGACAAGCAAGGTGCACAAATTTCAGAGCTACAATATCCCAAGTTTCATTGTCCACTAAGGCATCATACTCTTCCTTCATTGATACTTTCCATTTTGGATTTTTAATAGCTGTATTAAAGGTCTTTGGCTATCACTCTGTGGTATGTGTTACACCAAAGATATGTAAATAGCTGAAATATAACCTTTCTTCTCATCACATTTTCTAATGATGTTGAATTCTCCAGCTAAGCATCACAATAGGTCCCAATACCTACATACATTTTCTAACTCAACCAAAAACTCAGCTCTCTCAACTTTGAATGCTATATTCTCAAACATAAATGCCTATATTCTCTTACTTGGCAGCATACTAGTTCTGTGCAACCTTGGCATCAACAGTAAGATTGTTCCGTCAAAGGGATTGGACATGCAGTTCACGACGATGGATTTTGCTTCCCATGCTGACGCCGTTGGACCTTCAAATATTACCTCATCATGAACCTGATTCTTAACAATTTTCTTTCTTAATCAAAACTTTAATCTCCCGTTCTTGATCATTTTTATTCTTCTTGTATAACTTTCATGAAGTTAATCAATAAACTGAAGAAACAATTTAGTCAACATGTTATTTGAGTGTCAATAACACGTGAGATGGTTTTTATAGACGCCGCAAAAATGAAGAGGTCCCTTGACACGTGTGAGCTAGTATTTATAAAAGTTTTGACCCAATATAGCCAGAACCAATGATATCATAACCACCTTAGTCGAAGAAAAATGAAATAAGTAGGAAGTATAAGGATAAACATGATGAGATTTCTATCTATCATAGTGGGGGGACTATATTTAGGTTATGGTCCAGAATTTTTTACTGTTTGGGAACAAAAGTGATCCGAGAACTGGACCAAAAATGAATTTGGTGGAGCGTGAAGATAGAAGTGCGTCAAGACTGTTACAAAAAAATATTACTATAAATATTTGGAACAGAAATAACCGTCTAAAAAGTGTAACAAAAAATCTGCACCCCTATAATTCTGGGGTTAATGGAGTTATAGCAGGTTTGTCTGTTCCTCTTTTTCTTGTTCTTTTGGGTATAAGTCTTAGGGTATATAGGTTGGAATCAGGGTTCATTTTCATCTCCCTATAAATACTTTCAGGACTTTCCCTAAGGTTTTTACAAACTTTCGCTAAAATAGTTCTCCACGTTTCTTTTAAAAAATTTATCCAAAATTTGCATGAGTCGTAATGGTTATAACCTGTCGACTGTGACCATTTTTTCATTATTTTGAGCGGTTTAATGATTTGTTTCTTGATTGTCCGCATCATGGCTTTGAGAGGTGGAGACTGGTCACAATTCTTTACGAAGGATTTGACTTTAGTTCTCGATCCAGAAGCCCAGACATCTAATATGGTATCTGAGATAGGTCCATACGCGAATGAAAAAAAAATTCACTTATATACCATCCATGTTTCAGGGCTTAAAAGTATTTAAGTGTTCTATCGGTTAATGGATAATTTTTTAGTGTTTGGTTCATCTTTTGATGAGTGCTTGCATCATTAGTGTTGAATAGGTGTAAGGAAAAGAACTTAGTACTTAATTGGGAGAAATGTCATCTTATGGTTCAATCAGGAATTATTTTAGGGCATATCGTGTCCTCTATTTCACGGAGACGAATACTTTACATCTTCCGTCTGGGTTTCCGACCATCATCCAAAGATTTTTGGGTTGCATACTAATGTGTAATTAATTTCAGGATGAACGATTTCATAGCTTATGCTAATACGAAATGAGGAAATAAAAAATTGTCTTCATTTTTTAGCTTAGCAGTTGCGGGAAAGCGATATTTGGATAAACGAAGAAGGGAATCTAAGGCTCGATTAAGTCTTCTTCTCTTCCTATAAATTCCATCTACTTCTCAGTATCCATCCATTACTTTCTCTTATTCCTTCCCGAGGATTCAACCTCGTTAAATTCTTTTTCTTGTTTGTGTTATTTGCGATATTTAGAATACTATTGTGTAGCTGTGCAAATCTCTTCCGCGGGTTTTAGCGTAACAATTGATATCAAGAGCTCATATTACATATACTTTTCTTGTAAACTATACTGTAATTCCAAATTCTATGATAGTACATACCCGTGTGTAACCATTTTCTGTTGTCCTAATATATCACTTGCTTCGAAAAAGGAAAAAGATGCAGAAGAGGCACTAGTTGCATCCAAAAAAAAAAGTTGATTATAGGATATATAAAAAATCAGTCGATTGGGTTCCCTCTATACTAAAAACCATCTTCCATCTTACGATTTTAATGATTTGGATCTAAACCTTGTGTAGATACCAGACTATATTTTAGTATGAGAATTTTACTATATCTGGAAATCACCTCAGATATTACAGAAAAACCATTTTAGAAAAATATTATTTTTGTAATTTTTTGATTTTTGGAGAAAATGTTCATTAAGTGAACCAACATTTTGGTTAGGTAGTCACCTTGGAAGTTATGCTTTGATTAGATAATAAACATTGATGGTAGTATCACCAAAAATAACAATGAATTAAAACTTCTACTTTTTCATTTTCTGGGAAAAATGGCTTCCTCTGTCGCCTTAGCAATGGGGTCTAGTTCCTCATGTTGTAAACACCCTCAAAATATGCATCCATGGCTCAAAATTTGCTTACAAAGATGAAAATAGTGATAGAGAAATATGGCGTTGGTCGACAGTATACCTCGAGGACCGGAACTTCTTGTGTCAGAAGGCGAATCTATCAAGCTTGATCAACCACTAACAAGTAATCCCAATGTGGGTGGATTTGGTCAGGGAGACGCAGAAATAGTACTTCAAGACCATCATGTGAGATTTATTGTTAGCATTTTACGCTTAACTTTTATGCAGTGCATACAGAACATTTTCAAGAGATTCAGCCGTGGAAGTTTGCAACTTGAAATTATGCTTGATGCGACCCTGCAGTTAGATGGTATGCATCTAGTTAGTGTTTTTATTCAGATATAGCTTAGCCTCTATTATGAATGTTCACAAATTTGTATAAGACAAACGGTACATTATAATGCATTTTGTTGTAGCACTTCATAATTTTGCAAAAAAAAAAAAATACTATGAAATATTTTTTTGACTTAAAAATAGGATTAAGTCAAAAATAATCCCCAGTTCCTTTTTTCCCTCTTTGATTTATGTGAAATAGAAAGAAAATGAGGAGTACAAAAGTAAAAAACGTGTCACATTTATAGTTTATGTAAAAAAATTAATTACTTTTATAATAAACCCTTGAACTAATACAATTTAGTTTTGCGAATGGTGTGAAGCATGAAAATAAAACCATTATTGTTAATATATATATAACTAACTGTTGAGAGATGCCGGTGAGGAAATAGCCTGCGTATCCACAGGTATAAGAGACCTAACGTACACGATTAGTTGAATTATTTATCGTAGTTAAATGAGTTACCTTACATTTTAACTTTTTCGAGCGCTAATGTGGCTAATTGATGCCAATGCGGGGTTAAGCCAAATAGCTAGTGCTAACTTGGCCCAAATAGGAGAAAAGGGTAGGGTTAGCCTAGCTCAGAGGTTCAATGCGTCTTTTATGGCATTGTTTCTTGATTATGGCGTATCCAAGGGCTTTTTTCTCTATCAGTGGTGGTTGTTTTAGTATGTATTATAACTCTCAACTGGTTGGCTTTGGGACGAATATGGATAATCTTTACAAGTTAAATGTTGATCTCGGTTCTGTAAATTCAGTGTCTTGTATGAAATAAAGCTCTTCTTTCTTCATCATGACATCCATGAGAGTTTAGTAGGAGTTGGGTAAAGCCGATCAATAAAAAGAAAAAAAAATGAAGATGGATAATAAAACAAATATGAGTATTCTTATTTAACAAATCCATTAAGATATGGTCAATGAAAGGTATTAGTCTAATTTTGGATGGCCAGTTTTTTTTCTTAATCTTACTTGTTAAACAATTATGTACATATTGTGAAGATGAAGATAGGAATTATGGATACTACATAACATAGTGAAATTGGGCAATAATAATTTTTGATAGACATGGGGTTTCTCCAATTTGGTATTTCAATTAACATAGAGGAGTACAGAGTACTGCTGGTCATACTTTTTGGCTTATTTACCACAAAAAGTGAGTTTTTTTACATTTGCACATTTTTATAGGAAAATATAAGAAATAATCATTTCATTATGACTTCAGATAATTAGTTTTACTTTTGGTATTAGGTTTTCTGCTTCAGCCAATCACAATGTTTTTGTATGGAGGATTACATTGGAATGGGAGGGCAGAATCCAGAATCTTTTTTCAATAGCTTTAGTGGTGAGGTACTTGATGCTGCTTTCAATGTATGTCGTCTTCATTATTCAATAATCAGAGAAAATTGTAGTAAAAAGGGGGAAAAAAATAATTTGAGAAACAGAGTTCTTGATGAGTGTAGTTAAAGGGAAAAGAAAGAGAATTTGAGAAGGAAGAGAGGAAGAGAAGAAAATGGAGAACTCGATCTCGTTATTAAATCTTTCACCCGAAGAGGAAAGATTAGTTATTAGAGACAGTGTTTGTCATAATAATTATTTATCTCTCTAAATTAAATTAGCATTACAAATTTCTACCCAATGGTCATTTATTACTCATTAAGTTAAGAAATCTACAACCTACACAACAAGGTTAACTAAGTCGCAAGATTCTCCGGCGGGTACAAGATTTGGAAGTTTTTCATGATCTTGCTTTACCAACTAGGGAAGATGGTTGTTTTCTAATCATAATTTTTTATCTACAGAGCTCCCGACGCGCGTCCTGAAGTACACTGGAAAATGCATGTAGATTTTCCTTCCCAAGCATGCTTTATGAGTATGATACTCAAAACGTAGTTTCCGCGGGAAACATCCATTTATGTTTTAGCTTGTCTTTCAGAACCTCTGCTTGAAGTCCAGGTTTACCTATTTTTTTCCCCTAGAGTTGATCCTAGTGTGTGGGTCGACTCATATTATTGGGTATAAGTAAGTCAAAGTATTATTTGCCCGCCCACCCCCACCCAGATATGTGTACAAGTAAACCCAAGTATTATTTACCCGCCCGCCCCTACTCATATATGTGTATATGTAGGCCCAAGTAATATTTACCCCCTGCCCCTTGTGCGTACATACTTGGGGTTCAGACGAATAGAATCTGATAGTCGATAACTTCCATATCCAGAGATAAAAGGAATTTTAAGGATAACAATGATCTAGCCGTTATTCTACGGTTGGTGATAAATGATTCTGACGAATGATAGATAAGTATACTAATTCAGTCCATATACCATTTTATTATTATTATTACCTTCCTACACTTCCTCCATAATAACCTAAATCTAATTCAAATCTAAAAACCAAACATAAACCTAAATCAATACTAAATTAAAGTCATATTTTCTCTTATTTTCTCCCTTTTTCTCGACTGTTACGTTCTCTCCAAGTTGACCAGATGATTGCAGCAGGAATTAGACTCCATATGAAGTTGCCATTGCTTGAAAAATTAGTATTGTGCCAACAGTAAGCTAATTTTTCAAGATGGGGGGCCTGATGTAGAAATATACCCTTATTAGTTATCTTCACTTCGATCAACAAACAGGTAGCGATTTTCAAGCAACGGCCATATTCAGTCAAAAACGGCCAAAATTCCCAACACAACTATTTTTGATCATATATAATTTATTTTAGCCATACACATTTTTTGCATATTAGTTTAACATTCACGCATTTAAATTCATTAGCATCGGGTGATTTGTATCAGTTGAACTTTAATGGTAAATAATGGTGATGATATTTCTTGTTTATAACTTTAATCGATGATTGTTCCAATGAACCTATGATTCTAATCTTTTGATTTTTTTCGAATAGAGAACTGGTTATGTGCTGGTGTTTATGAAATGAGATTATCACTTGGTTCCTTAAGGTATGGGTGCTTCTTCTCTTACATAAATTAAACATCTTAACATATTTGTGGAAATGGTGTAAGTATGTTTTGGGACCACTACTAGCCTTCTTAGGGTTGTGGTTCATACCATAGTGATCCAAATTACTATTTGTATGCTCATCATTCGTACGAATATGTAAACAAGCAATATCATGAGAAAAATGTTGCTCAGATCTAGTCTGTTTTGGCCGAATCTTAACGGGATTCTCATCTCCCTTATTTGCTTTTAACTTTTTCTTTGCTTTAGCTAGCTTTATTTATGTTTATCTCTTACTATTTGGTAAGTTTTGTTCACCTTTATGGTGATTTTATCCCTTGTAGCAATCTTTATTCCTCTAATTACCTTCTGCGACTCAGCTGAAACCATGGCTCTTGAAAATGGCTCCATGAAGAATTTCGTCGTCAAGTGGTATATTTGCTACATAAAACATTGATCTGACAGAGTCTAAGTCCTTGTGCAGTACTAGCCTTGCTGATTCCAAAGAAAGATGGAATATGGAGAATGTGTATAAGTCTCTCTTTAACTTTTTATATACCTCTTTTTAACTCGATCTAGAGTTCATTTTGATTTTTTCTAGGGTTTTCATGTAAATATTTTCTAAGTTCTTACTGTATTAGTATTATTTTGGTTTTTAGCTTTGATTGCTCGTGGGCAGGGTTTAAAATCAATTGTTACTCAATTGAGGCCGTTAAAGCTTGTTTATGATCATGATATTTGTCGTGCACAAATGCCGGTAAATTGTTGCTTTAGGGAGTTGAGAAGTCAGGGCTAGCCATGCACAAAGACATATCACGTGTTTGGAGGTATTGCTCTTTGATTGTGGCGATTCCAAAAGGAACGACGCATAGTTTGTGATATTTCCTGGAGTAAAATTTTAAAGTGGCATATCTTAGGGTCAGGACGAGGAAATTTCTTCCAGGTCTTCTATTTCGGAATTCTTTTCCGGACCTGCATCAGAATCTTCTTCTGAGTTCTCTTCAAAAGCTTCATCATCTATAGGGACAATTGAACCCATCTTATTATCATGATAAACATCTTCATCACATTCAACTTTGAAATCTTCCTGAGCCAATTGCTCAGACTTTATATTTGGAGAGAAGAGCCTATAAGGCCGAAAGAGTATTTAACTTAAGGGTGCATACCTTTCCTTCCACTGGATTATTGATATCCTCATTCTCCTCCTCATAAGAATTAACGTCAACTGAGTTTGGGCATTGCTGGATTTCTACTTGGCTCTAACGCCGATAAGAACTGCTTTACTTATCATAGAACTTGGTTGCTCGCTGGGCGGCTTTTGCTCTCCACGTGTAATTGGCTCTCCAATAAATAGGTCGCTCTACCAATAGGGATTCTTCCAAAGCCCTTATAAAAAGCTTTGAATATGAATGCTCTTGCAATCCTATTTTAATCACAATAGAAAGAAAGACAGGGAACGGGTTACCTACTCCTAACGGTCAACGCGAGCCCTTTCATTTAATTCTGAATTCTTTCATTCAGAATGAATAAAATCTCCCCAAGTAGGATTCGTTAAGTCAGAGATGCCGCACCTATCAAACAGCGCCGAAAAGCTAATGAACGCGCATACCAGTGAAGTCAAGTGCTCTTAGAAGGTCCATGTGCCTTCGTTTTTGACTTCATTCATTAGATCCGAGCTTAGTTTCATTCTTTAGGAGAGTTTAAAGATTCAGATAAGGTCCAGCATTTCCCGGCTAAGCTAACTAGGATCCTCTACTTTCAGAGCCAGTTCCCAAAGGCCTGAATTCGATCTACTAGCTGGACCACCTGACGCTTTGGTTCTGTGCTTCAATTTTATTTATTTCTTCTATTGCCAATGACCTTAGTTGGAAACTAATATTAGAAAATTGAGGGCTTTAACTTCCTCACGTACTAGTAGTGACAAGGCGAGACCACGGGACGAATTCCCTAGTTATAACAATAATGTGAAAATGTATTAAAGTCGGGTTAGTTTCTTCTCCAAAATTTGAAAAACTGGTAAATGGTTGTCTTTGTTTTTCTAGCAGTATCCCCTTTATAGAGGATATTTGTAGGAACTAGATGAATCTTCATAGTATACCTTGTTTCCATCACGACACTCATGTTTTGAATATTGAGACCGTTGATTGAAATTCCATTGATTCTCGAGTATGCATCAGTTTGTCTTGCTGCTTCCTCGAGTAAGCATCAGCTCCTCGCGATACATTCTCGAGTACACACCAGTCTCATATGTTATATCCTCGAGTATGAATGATCTCTACTCACATCACTTAGCCGAGCAAATGACCACAATGACGTATTTGGCCTACGCCATTGCTGAATTCGCATTGCCTAGGCGACTTAGGGTATAAAGGATTGTTGCACACGCTAAGTGGATTCGTGATGCCTGCGATAGTGAGTTAGGATTTTTATTTTCTAGATTAGATTTGCTCGAGGACTATCAAAATATAAGTTTGGGGGTAAGACCTAAGGGTTCTATGGATGCTCACTCACTTCCTTGAGTGAATGAAAATCTTTAGTTTAGTCCCACATTGGGTATTCTAGAGAAGAATGTCCACTATATAACTATTCTCATATGGATAATTAGACAAACGTGGGTGGAATGGGTTGGGCCATGCTTACTACCCAATCTCTGAGTTATGAACCAGACTTGGAATCGCTTGGAACGTTTTGATGGTGAAAACTTTTCTATTAGAGTTGTTTAAAAAAGGCTACAATTCATCATCCTACTAAGTAGTCAAATGCACGTCACCCCAAAGTTCTCTAGCAAACACCAGCGGTCGGTACAAGTGAATTGTACAATGGTACTACAGTAAAACTTCGATAAATTAATAGCCTTGGGACTGAAGAATTCTATCAATTTAGCGAAGTATTAATTTATCGATTTTCAACCTTGTTTTTCGGCAAGGAACACTTACTTCTACCTGTTTTGATAATTTCTTTATTTAGATCTCGAAATCTTCTTTTTTTTCGGTAAAAAATGGTCTTTTCTTCTTCATATCATTTTACTTTTCCTCTTTTACCTACTCGTATTTCCAACCTCAACAATGATGAAGCAAATCAGTTGACAGAAGGCGATTGGGGAGATGCAACGGAACTGACGTAGCTGGATCAGAAGAAATGGACACCACCGTTAGCATTACTGTTGTAGGAGCATATGGTAATCTTTCTAAGAATAAGATATTCCCTGCACTTTTGGCACTTTTCTATATATTAGAAATCGTAGATGTAGCAATGCCACTAAAAAACTACGTGTCTATTAGAGACGGATTTTTCCACGTAGAGCATTCTCTCGTCGTAGAGCATTCACTCGTCGTAGATCATTCACTCATCATAGAGCATTCATTCGCACAGATTTTGACAATTTGTCTAGTATTTCATCAATTTCTTCCTTTGTTATTTCTGATTCCGTCATTGTTTTCCTTCAAAAAAAATAGTAGTAGTAGCATCCAAGGTAGCATTAGCATATCCTCCGGGTCTGTTTCTATTTCGCACATGCCATTTAATAACCTTGATGCACCTTTCGAAGAGATACATCCATCGAAAGCATACATGACCACATAATTTAACTTCCCTGATAAGATGCATAGTTAAATGAACCATGATATCGAAAAAGGATGGAGCAATAACTGAAATCCCTGAGAAAAAAAAAAGTGAGAGAGTTACTGCTTCTTGAAATTTTAGAAAGATGAAATCAAATTTTTGATTCCTTTCTTTGTATTTCTTCCTTGAGACGTCTAAGACCATATCAAACGCCATTCTCACTCATAAAATTGTCACATGGACTAATATTTTCTTCGGTTCCCAAATTGGGAACCACCTATTTACAATGTGCTTACCGTTCTTTAACAAACATGCTCAAACACATTTTATCTCATACGGCATATAAAATGAGATAAAAGATGTTCTCAGATGTTAAAATTGAAATATGAGTTGGAGATTGAGGTTGAGGAAGAAAAACTGAACTTGAAGTTGCATTGAAGAATTGCTGAAACTTAAAATTACATTCCGTTCAGTACAGAACGGCAAAAGGAACAAGGGAAAGCCTTTTGCGCTAGAAACAGAGAATGATAATAGATCTGTCGAGCAAACCTCGTGGTTTACAGTCATTGGCTCTTGCCTTTTCTTTTAAAAGTTTTTTTTTTAAAAGCAAAACCCAAAAACTAGTTTTACAGTTTCCAAACTTATAAAAGTTAAGAGAAATTATATATTTTCAATTCAAATGTTCCATATACAGAGTGGACTCGTAAAATCAGTATTCATTTTGCGACACCTCTGGTCAGTTCTTTATTGTAATTTCTATTAAAATTATCTATAAAATGGTTTCTTATCTAGTTTCTTCCATTCTTTTTGTTATGAGTAGTTACATATTTGTTCTAGGGTTAGAGAGGTTTAGCCTTCTGTAGTTCTGTTAGTATATTAAGTGTAGTTCAAAGCTATTTTTACTCTGTAATATATCAGTTCATTTTCTATTTGTATGAATAGGTTTGGTACCTTTACTTCTTTGCTTTATTTGTACACTACTGGGTGCTGATTTTTCTCTTGAGCTTAACAGGTGCTTGCAAAGCTGTTGTACAAGCCAAAGAGGAGGGAATAACTAACTCTTATAATGCAGAAGGGAAAGATAATTTGAGCGAGATTTCAGTCCTCGCCTAAAAATATCTTATTTATATAAAATATTAAAAATAGGGGTCAGAATCTTATAAAAATATATTTTATTTATATATTTCTTACCCTCGGTATTCATTAATTTCTATTCAATTTTTGTATATATTTCTCGCTGCAATTGAGTGATTGGTCACCATTGATCTGTGTTTATTTTTAATACTTAAAACCCATATCCATGAGGCCAGTCGAGTTAACTAGAGCCAACACCGCCGTAATTTCAGAGTTTTCTCCTTTCGAACCGCCTATTTTTTCCGAGGGATGGAAGATAAAGTTGAGATCTCCCATCAAAAGATGAATACTCATGAGCAGAAGATTGTTTGTCTCCTCCAATTATTTCTTTAGAGTTAACATCGACTACTCTAGCCCTATCAACGATTGGCTGCTCACCTTGGCTCGACACCTATACACAAGGTCAAGACACATAAACACCAAAGATTTTTGCATCATTATCTTCAGATAATTTTAAACTTATGTAGGAATAAAACAAAAAAATAAATGATAATTTTTAGGTAAAAAGGAATGCTTACTACTTATGTAATGGTTATGGGCATTAAATTTTTTTTATAACTATCACTTGCAAGTATCAACAGGGCCAAAAAAAAATTTATAGTAGTTTTTCTCCTGACTTGTTGTCTTATCTTGAATGTATGAGAGCTATCTATTTATAATTCGAAAGAGATATACTGATTTTTCGTAAGTCGTGTAATCCTAAGTATTTTTTTTGAGACTTTAAAATAAACAAAAATTTAATTTATAATACACTTTAAACGTTCTGAAAATATAAGGTTAACAACATTTCCTTATATTTCCCACTCAAACGAACTCAACAACAAGATGAAGGAAAGAAATAAACAAGCAAATGTGCAAGCAAAGTAAGAAGAGGGGAAAAGAGTCAGGGATAGTAGCCTGCTCTGAGATGAGTTGTTGTTTCATGGAAATTTCCTCATCTAATTCACCATTTTTAAAAACGACCCATGATCAGTTAATCCATTGATCTTCTCAAAAGAGTTCAGCTACGTTGCTGACATTTTTGAGTGATACAAAGCCATGTTGTATTCTTACATTCTTGCTCTTTTGATGCAGGTAAATGACAATATTCTTTTCGATGGCAATGGGTTCAAAAGAAGATGGAATACCATAGAACCAGCCTCGCATAGTAAGCAGTTGCTTCATGCTGCATGATCTTAGTCACATGAAGAAGAACCCAAGACGATCAATACAACGTCCAAGAACAACACCATCCACTCAATCCTGCTACTAGATCACACCAAATTGAATTAAGACCAAATGGAGAAGAACGAGAAGACTTACAGTAACATGTCTCTCCGTTAACTGCATACATAATGAAAAATTAAATTTCCCGCTGAAAAGATCAAGAACATAATTATCCTTTCTTTAGTCTAGGCTAACCATAGTGTTTTCTCTTAAATAAAACTTCACTCGTTTCTACAGAAGCCTCTTCAGTCGTTTTATAAATCCACATATCCATGTTTTCCTCGTATAAATTACACCAACTCTTCATATCGTCGGTATTAAATCCTTTCAAATATAAAGTTTGGCACAGTGGAGGAATTGGACATTCGGGATTTAAACAAGCTAGGTGACTTTTATATAGTAAAAGTTAGATAATAAACTAACTATAGGATAAATAATGTTGTGATTAACGTACAAGTGAAATAGTTGATGTAGTTTCTTCAACAAAGTGCCAAGATACAAATACATTATCATACGTGAACAAAACCCGTATTTGTGATTAAACCTTATGTGGTTCAAAAGGACATCCAAAATCCTAAGAATTGCTTATGTTGATTTAGTATAATCAAATGTGGGCATCCACTAAATAACCAAAATTATACAACTCCCCGACGAAAGAATGAGGTCATTTCGACATCATACGAAGAAGTTATAGGAAAAACAAGTTCAGGATTTTCTCAGAGGGTCAAGCCATCTAGAACACAATACAAGTCATAAAGGCCAGTTCTATCCTGGACACATCTTTGTTGTGGAGGTATAGCATCTCTCATTCTTGAGGAGTACCCTCGGACTATTGTGTTATGAACAATTTGCTGAGCAGAAGGATCTGTCCTTTGTGTGCAAATCAGTGTTTCAATTTATCAGTTTTTAGTGCTAGTAATAGCGTTATTGTTAGCACTAAACCGTGTTTCCAGTGGCACTAGCACCTTCCCTACCCTTGCGCGCCTCTTTGTCCTTGCTTGTGGTAGCACTGTTCCCACAGCTAGCTCATAGGTGCATAATTTAAATAATTTGAATATCAATTTCATATGCTTTTCTTAGTTTTTCTTATTGTATTTTGTGTGTATTACGCTCGTTTTATAATCGAAATTGAATGATTTAGAACCAATTGGTCTTCAATTTGAATTTTGTTCTCATCCCAAACGGTTAATATACCCTTGGAAGCACCTATATCTCTAATTCAGTTCCATTCCTTCCCAATTTCTCTAAAGGAGCTACCACCTGCCAAAACATAACAATAGACATCAACGGAGTTTACACCTGCAAAACATAACATTAGACAATTCTATCAAACCAATACCAAATCAGAGATGTTACGTTAATATCATTGCCGAAGCCCGGCTAACTAAGCCTAATCTTATTAAACGATTTATTTTACACCAATTTATGATATTTTATATTCGTTATGTTGAGTAATTTGTATAACAACATATATAATATCTAAATATGTGAAAAATATTAATTTTGAAAATATAAAATAGGGTTCAAAGGCATCATATTTCTACGTCTTTTTTCATGGTTCTAAATAAAAAAGCAAAAGTGGTATATAATAATAAATAACAAGTCATTATTTTTTCTTATCTTCTTCATCTCCACTTACTTCTTCTTTTCTCTGATTCTCTTCATGGTTTGCTAGATAGACATCAAGAGGAGGTTACCAAAACCTATATAAAAGGGAGTCTAGATACAATTTTCTACACAACTTCTCTACAGATAAGAGAGAAAATTTTTGTTTACCCCTTTAAAGGGGGTACTAGGACATTTGGGACCATACAGATGTTCCCAATCTTCTTAGGAAAAGAAAATGAAAACCCCTACTTTCACATTAGGGAATTTCAGGAAACCTGTAGTACCCTAAGAATTCTCAACCTTAATGATGAATTGCCTCTAAATGGCAACAATCATCTCCAAGTCTCATTTGGTGATATGAATTGGTATCCAACAATCACCATTTATTTCTTATTAGATGATATGGCGCGGAAATATTTGAGTATTAAGTTCATTCAGGGCCTCAAAAAGACAATAAAAAAGTTACTACAATACTTCCTGGGCATGAAAAAGTTGGGGTAGATGATCGAAAACGGACTCTGTATGAAGATTTTACGGCGTCTGCGTGAAATTATTTACGAGATTTGGGCAGTTTAAGATAAGTTATGATTTCCTTATTAAGACTTAAGAGTATCACTTTACTAGATTGACTCGCTCAAGGTGGAAATATCTTTCTTTTCTTAATATCTTTTTCACCTCCTTATATTCACATAATTTTTTTCATAAACTGATTTATCTTTAATCCTATCAGTTCAGGAATATAAAGGGATATGTGTTCATCTATGCGCATATGCCTAACTCTATAACAAAATATGGAATACTATATCTCTACTTATATTTCGCAAGCCAATTAATAGATCAGTCATATCCAGGATTTCTACTCACCATTGTGAAGAGAACAACGAAAAGAAGCCAACGACGAAAGAATGAAGTCATTCCGACTTCGTATGAGAAAGTTATGAGCATTTGAAGCGAGGATAGAGGGTGCGAAAAAAATTCATGCCCATATTAGAGGGTGCAAAATGGGCTTGAAAGAAAAAGGAACAAAATTACTAAAATTGGGTTTGGAGCCAGCTAGATTGGGTTTCAAAAGGAGAAAAAACCCAAAAAAAACATTTCTAGGTGGGGAAGTGTTTCTTCTATTTACTCAGTTGTGAGCTATATTTCTATTTTTGTGATTTTATTTTCTTTCACAATTCTACTACTTGTCTTTGCAAAAAAAATGATATCTTCATAATAAGTAGGATTTTTAAATAGGAACATACCTCCCAACCATCTCCAGATGAGTTCACTTTCCTGAATTGATTTTCTTTGCTCTGTTTAGCTTCTTGAGCTCGACCCAACCTTCCTAACCTCTTTTGTGACTCGATACAACCTTTTTCTACACCACAGGAGCAAGGAATCTCTGAAAGTTAAATTTCTAGATTAGCCGAACCTAACATTAATATTACACAAAATATGCCTATTTTGAGTTCAAACAAAATAAATCAACTACAAATAACTTTTTTATTGTTGAGAATTACTTGAAAAAGACTGAAACTGCCTCCAATTTTTTTAATTGTTTACCAATGGAAATGGTTCAAAATATCTTATAATACTATAAAAATAGTGTTTGTAAAAGGATATTTCAAAAAAATACACAGAAGTGCACCAAATAGATTCATAATTTTATATTCAGTTTACTACCGAAATCTCAATTACAACCACTGTTCATTACAGTTTTTCAATTCGTGACAAGGTCCTTAAACATAAAAGTTCTAAACCATTTTGTTATGAGCTCCATACAAATAAGGAGTTTTTGACCTCATTAATAGTTATGTGATTGGGGTTGTTTTGATCTCTTTAAACTAAATTATATGCCCTGGTGTATGTCCAAAACAAATATTTATCTCGACCACTAATTCTTCTCTTCTCCATTTTAACATGTAACCAACTAATTTAACCATACACCTCACTTAAATTGGTTAATGGTGGAATCCAGAGTCTATCTTTAATACTGCTATCATCCTTTGTGTCAATCTGCTAGTTTGGAATCATAATTTAGGTCTAAAAAAATCTTCACAAGTCTTGTGGAACGAACTCCAAAATTAAGGGAATTAACGCCACCCAATGTGGATTTCCAAAATTTTAGGGGAAACGGAAGCCACCCTTACATTACACATACCTCCTTCCCTGTATATTACATATCAATTTCTTCTAATTACCTGCAGATATATATATATATATATGTATAATACCAACATTATCTTTAGGATACAACATATGAAAGTGAAACCATAAATATAATATTTAGGGTTCTGAATGTGGTAGCTAACTAGAAACACAATATTTAGTGATTGTTGGATGTATTTGGTGCTTTGTTATTACTCCATGACTCCATCTATTTAAAACATGATGGAAACATTCATAAATCGAAATTGTAACATTAGAAATATATAAAATCAAAAGTTTATTTCATCAGAAGTGATTTTCAAGAATCAAATACTCACACTCCTTCTCGCACTCCTTTCTCTCCCTTTCTTCCTTTTTTTCACAAAAACAAGAGAATAGAGAAACAAAACACGCTTCTCTTTTTTGCAAGGTGTACATATTGGTGCATCGGTGTATTTTCCATGAAAAATAGGTCTGCGTGTGGTTATAAATGATCGATTTAATGCATGTTTTACTTAGTACTGTGAGGACCAAACTAAAATGCAAGTGCAGTCGGATGTAAACCTACCGTTACAACTAACGGTCTTCCACTCGTAAGTGGGAGCTAGGAGGCCTGACAACAGACACCGTTCCAGCGACAGATGGGGAAAAAGTGAAGAAGAAAATTTTATTGTTTATTGAATGTAAGGTTCGAATAATGCACAGATTGCGTTATCCAAATGTTTTTTGTTTCCGGGGTACCGTAACTTTCCCTCCAACCTGTAGTTGTATCTCCCAAGGTATGCAAGGGTGCTCATTTCTATACTGGAATTTATTTTCGAGTAAGGAGAGAAGGAGAAAGGTTGATCTTAGGGAGGGAAGCGAGATAAGGTTGAGCTCAGAGTACCAGACTCTACAGGATGTGATTGGTGTAAAAAGATATGAACAATTGAGTGATCGATTTTTTCTGTGTTTGATTTTGAGATTCTGACTTGTTCTGTTCTTAACTTCTAGTTTGATGAATTTACTCAAGCAAATGAAGAATCTAACTGGGAAAACGAAGGTCTTGATGCTTCCAATCATCAGGTATATGTTTTTAGGATCTCCAAACATATTTGTCAACCTTATAATCGTCAAAAAGTAGATTTTTTGCAAATTTTGAGCTATTTTCTGAGCTGTTTTCTACCCAGAATCGTTGGATAGAAAACTTCTTCCAGTGGGGCATTTAATGGCACATGCACTTTATCTTCGAATCTAGGCCTTTTCCCTTTCGGGACCTATATTTTTGAGGTTGCACCCCTGTCATACCGTTCCCCTCTTTTATCTGCTCAGGTTGAAATCAATTTTTATGGGATTTAAATAGTTGTTGGACATCACAACATGAAAAAAAAAGACTAGTACACATAAATTACAAGATTTTAAAAATGGAAAAATGGTTGGAAATCCGTGTTACAGCTGGAAAAAGAATTCTCATCTGATCGGTTACGAGCTGAGCAATTCCCCAACACTAGGGGTGAGCATATGAACCTAAACCCGCCAATCCAATCCAATTCATCCGCAGTTCGACGGGTAAACACCTTATTCTTTCATGGGCGGGTTAAATACTGACAGGAATAGGAGAAAGAAAGAACTCGAGATGTCTGGAAGATGATAATCGAGGCTAGGATTTATGTATGAGGAAGGAAGAAATGGTTCGATGTATTTTTAACATTTATATTCAAAAGATCTAAAAGCTCCCCTGTCTAGTAGGTATTCTCTCTCTGTTTGTCGCTAGATCTTTTATCCTCAGCGAAGTGCAAATTTTGGTAGATCTGATTATTATTATAAGTAGCAATATAAGCTAGCAAACCATTGAAATTTATAAAAAAAAATACTTATATGAGTTTTCCGAACCCTAGAAGGCTAGAAAAACTTCCTTTTCAGTTTCGTATAAGGAGAAAAAAATTATTTTTCACTAGTGTTTGAAGTAAAAAAAATACCAGAATGGTCTGTACTTAAAGATCAAACATGTTATAAGTGAAAATTCGAAGTCGCCGAACTTCAGAAACAAATTATGCACACTCTACAATATACACTACACCAGATACCACAATTTCCTAAATAACACAAGACAATATCGAAACCAATCTCATGTCTCGGAATATTATGGTGAAAATAATAATTACATCCTTTATTGTAGATCAAAATGGTATAACTTCCTTCGATTATTAAAGATCAGTAGCCGACAAAACCAAGGATAATTAATCATCATCTACTTACTCATTCAAAAAATTGGAAGTGTCAAAAACTAGAAAAAAATTGTAGTAAAAATAAAAAGTTCCATTAATAATGGTGATATATGGACCATATATGATATATGGTTTTGGAATTACTATGTGGGAGATAGGGTAATCCTAAAATCGGTGCGCATGTCTGTCTAAAAAATGACATATATAGTAAGAAAATCCATGAAAATTGATAATGGTCATTTTAAGAGTCTTACCATTTCCCACCATCACTTTCTACTTGCCAGAATAAGAAGAAGTATTATGAAGTATAGCAGCATCTCCAGTCATATGAGAAGACGCTCCACTATCAGAAAGCCAAGTAGATGTAGAGAAATACTATGAAAAGTGTAAGAAATTGATATTCAAATTATGTAAAATTATGCACTTATCACTTACATCAGTAAGATTTAACAGTTTAGAAACTTTGGAAAAGGATTGAAAAAAAGGCCGGATGCCATATTAATTTACCGTTTTAATAGTAGATTCGGTCTCCTCTTTCCGCAGTTTCCAGTCAACGAGGTGAGATAGTCGAATACGGAACATCCATAGGTCAAATCAGATATGTTATTTTTGGAATAATCGTTGAAGACTCAAATTAGGTAAATAATCCAATACAAGGATAGAGGAAGGTTTTTCTAATCATTTTGATAATTTTATTTCTAGTGATCATTTTAAAGGCGCAAATTTCACGTGCACATATATAGATACATACTCAAAATACATTATACACCAGGGGGGGTGAGGATTTCTATTTCTGTGATTTGCATCAATGGTTTGCCTTTTTCTAGGGGATTTTCTTGTGTTAATGCATTCACCTTCTTTAGATTCTCGCATTTAATGCGTTAATTAATGTAATTTGCCTAAACACTCACTACAGTTTCAAAACATTGATATCATCTAATTTTCTGCAAAAACCAGTTCGTAGAAGAAGGGAGGAAGAAGAAGAAGTGTTTAACACAGTTCTAAACTGTTGTTAATCACCGTCAACAAAACTTTCAAAACAACACATTTTGTAACAGTTTTTCCTACAGTGTCTGCAACAGTTTTGAAGCTTAATACTCAAAAAAACAGTCGTTCTTCAACAGTTGCATCTAGATAAAGTGAATAAGAATCAATGCATAATTTTGAATTAGTGACACTTTTCAAGTGAACCCAAACTATTTTTTTGCCTTATTAAAGTGACGTTTAAATTAATTCAACGATGTTTATTATATGTCGATTCCTATATCTGCAACACTTGTGAAGAAATCAAGCAGCGTTTGTTTACTTTTACCTCATTTCCTTTCTTAAGCCTACAACAATTTTTCCTGCTTTGTTAGTTACTTTATACAGGTCTTGAACTTCATCCTTTACTTCATTACCATTCTCATCTAATTTGACTAATGAATGCATGTTGTTATCGTTGTCA
Source organism: Papaver californicum (assembly GCA_023531435.1). Lineage (NCBI taxonomy): Eukaryota > Viridiplantae > Streptophyta > Magnoliopsida > Ranunculales > Papaveraceae > Papaver > Papaver californicum. The sequence goes on along the minus strand of JAJJMC010022104.1, from coordinate 442,196 downwards.
ATATGTGTTACTTCATCAGTCATCTTATTAGGGTTTTCAACTTTATCGATCACTTCATTATAATTTTTATCTTTACTCTCGGGGATCATTACTCGCCGTTAGCATGGAACCTTGTTCCATCTAACGGTAAAACATGAACTCATTTCAAATTTGTAAATCATTTTTACAAACAATACAAGCAACCATGGGTTAACAATATATGAACAAACAACATGAATTTCCTTTAAGCTTTTAATCAAACAAACTAATTATAGATATATTATATTATATGTTTCATAGTGATAAGCCATTATTCAGTTTCTTGCGACAAAGGCGCAGATTCATGGCTTCCTTACTCTCATGCTGGTTCTTTTTCTTTTTTTACTCGTTTTTTTTTTATGTTTCCATCCAAACCAAAACCGAAACCATTACTCTCGGTTTCTAAAAATCTTACCATAAATGAACCATCAACCATCGGCTCGGTTTCTAGCCGGTTCTAGTTGCACTCCAATTCGTATAATATTCTTTGGCCTCACTTGAATTCACTAAATTTTCATTGTCTCACTCCAATTCACTAAATTTTCTTCAATCTCACTCAAATTCACTCGAATCTATTGAATTTTTATTCAATCTCAATCAAATTCATTCATGTTTTCAACGATCTCACTCGAATTTACTCATTCTTTACTATGTCGACTGAGTCCAATAGTATGCCCCAAAAGGGTTATTCACAGTCGGCATAATAAGATCGAAAAATATCTATGCCGACTGGCTTTAAAAATGTCCAGTATTTTTGTTACCTTAGTCGGCATTGAAGATGTCTATGTGTGTATTCATCAAATCATCAAAAGGAACCAGTACTGTGTCTAAATCATGAAAACTCAGGAAAAACAACATCTTGGATTGCCATCTCTTGAAATCCTTTCCGTTGAACTTCTGTGGTTTTTCAACATCGTTTTTTCCCATTGTTACGATAAAAAGCATCATGAGAAAAATAATTGAACCATAAGTTTCCAAAAATGAGATGCTAATTTCACACTATCGACTTAGCCGTAAGTATGTGTTATTTCTCTTTAAACATTTTGCTCAGATTTACGGCCAGGTTTGGCCAAAATCCTAACAGTAAAACTGAGGATGAACAATTGTCGACACTGATTTTCTGAATCTTTAGTTTGAATACCATACTGACTGAATAGTTATATTTCCAAAAACTTCTGCATGTATATCTGTCGGTATGGATTTATTGAAATTTTAGTTTGAGACCATACCAACTGACATAGTACTAGATACAAAAATTTTGTATGTCTTCTGTCGGCCTTGTCATAAAATTGTTCGGTATTGATATTCTGTAAATCAATAATTCTTAAGTTGTAGTGATTATGTGTCATCAAGTTATCTCATATATCTTGTAAGGCTTTGTGTATGAAAGTAATAAATAAATAAAGTCCCAAAGAAAAACATGTACATAAAGGTGAACAACCAAAGTGCATTTATAAGCTAAAGGTGTTTCTGTGACCTCAAAACTGGTAAGAATTTGTCATCGTAACAAGATTAAATACGGAAATGACCAATTTAATATTATGTTTCGATTTATTTGCTAACCCAGCCATTCTACTATCCGTTAGACACGTGTATGGATAGGGATTGGCTACGAAAAAAACGACTGGGATTAAACAAATTTTTCTTAGTCGTGGTCCTCCCTATAATAATTAGATATTATTGCGGATCATCGCTCTTTTTCTTTGCGATTTACTTATAATTTAAATATTTATTTGTATTTGCATTTTAATTTTCAGTGCACATACATAACGAAGCTTTTATTTCATGTGTTAGGAGGTCCACTTTGAAGATTGCGCTTTGGGGTTCTACCACTAATCAAGTCAAGGATGAAGTAATTGATGATGAATGCTTATTTCACTTGAATTTGTGATGAGCTTGCCATTTTTAGTAGTAATGACACACAAAAAAATGACAAATATTTTTGACATATATAAAGCGTGCATTGGCTAGGGTATTTCAAGCCATTACTCAAACTAAAAGGACAGATGGTAAGAGTGTTTGGTGACTGAAAAATTCTAACAGAAAAAAAAAAGAATTCTGATAGGTATCGCTCTTGAGGCCGATAGCTTAGCTTCATTCATGAGGAAGAAAGCGGAGTCTCGCCCAGCTTAGATCGTGAGGTTCAAAGCTGAGTTTTGCTCGTGAGTCCGAGAGATGAGTCTCGCTCATGAGGACGAGACTTGAGTTGGACCTATGAGTCTAAGTTTTATGATGAAACTCGGATCAATTCTCCTAAACCCACCCCTATTAACCACGGGTTGGGCATGGACCACCCCAACTGTTAGAGGCGGGATATACTGCAGGATTGAACTCGCGGTGAGTGTATCAGTTCTGAAATATAAACTAGTAGACTAAAGACTAGAGAATAGAGAGAGAAAGTGCGGGAGAGACAAATTATTGTATAATTCATATGATAATTGAACTTCAGATTGTGGTTTGTGATTAATCTTTGTATACATAGTTAAGACTCTTTGCATTTGAGATGTTCTAACCTAATATGCCTTTAACCTCTCTACTTTTAGGGTGGAATGATTAAATCAGAGAGATGGGCTTGTTGGAGAAAATTTTATACTCATATACGGATTAGGGATAAATCAGAACTAAATGATTTGGTCGATTTTATTTGAATTTGGGGTTTGTAGAAGATATTCAAATTGGGTTTGTGGATGTTCTTCATATTTCGGTCCAAAATCAAAAAGAAATCGATGTTTTAGGATTTTCAAAATCTTGAAATCAGTTTTCAGAATTTTCAATTTTAATTCAAAATTGATAAATAAAGCTTTGGATTCAATGAAAAGGATATGGAAAGATTAAACACTAAATTGGAGAAGCATAGGACCCAAACACTAAAACATACCAAAATCTACGACTGAAACGTAAAATATCTCTAGTTATTAACCTCGATCTGAAGGATGATGTCTTTGTTTGCTCTTCAAGACGTCTTCTTCTAGTATGCTTATCTTCGTCATGTATGTCTTCCACTAATGGTTAAGTAGAGAGAATTTACACAGACTCGGAGAAGAGATGTAATATCTCTGCCTGATTGAGTAAATAATTGTAGGTAGTCAGACACGGGGTCCGTGAGGAGGTTTCAACCGTCCAGACTTACGAACAGGACTCGGCCACTGAACTTCTCTGATGCTGGTCCTTCTCGGATTGGTGTCCAATGACTAAAAAAATCTTTCTTGAGCGTGTCCGACATACTGCCATATTTACATTCTCAAAGCATTATTTGCTGCAGTAGATAGAGGAAATACTCAACTTTTATCACCAGTAATCTCCACAAAAGCAATACCCGTTTCTGAAATGATGGAAGCGATTAGAATCCCTCACAATGATTTCATTTCAACACCAAGAGTATATAAATGCAGCATCTAGAGTAAATATCCAAACAAAAATAGTTAACCGAATCCAAAAGTAATCTAATCGACTTAGGTGTTGCTAAAGAAACCTCACAATAGAAAAAACACCATTTGCACTAGGTTGCCATCTAAGATAATCATGACCATCAAAAGGAATTCTAATATTTAGAATTTTTTCAATAGTGTTGTTATCAAACAAAGTTGTAAGGACTTGTATATTCCAATTTTTTGTAAAACTTGTGCATGCTAGTAGAATAAGAGTGTTTGGGTTGAAAAATTTCTTACAACGCTATGGCCAGAGAGTGATAGATAACCCAAGGACCTCGACCACTATGATGAGCTCGAAAAAGTGTTTTGGTTTCTTTGTTATCATGATATTGAATGCCTGAAAAATTAAAACCAAAATATCAACATATTGATTTCGAAGTCTCTAAAGTGAAATATATGTACTTGGCCACCAATACAAACAACGATTTTTTTTTGATGCATCCTTTAGCGCATCATTTTCTTTTAGAGGATCCCTTTGAAAATTTAACATGTCATACTAAAAGGAATTAAATTAAATATTTTAGAAAAATTCTAAAAAGAAGGATTTGAACCTAATAAAAAATTGTAAATTTTTTTTTAAACTCTTGCCATTTTTCTTGCTCAAAATTGCTTAATATACGTAAAAAAAAAGATATTTTGTGATTCAGGCAAGTTTATGATTGGGTTTTCATCTTGAACCCAACCGTAAGACATATTTACAGTTAGGTGTTCATCGACTCAAAATAAAAAACAAATGGTTTGAGATGATAGGTTCAGGCCCCTTATCTTCATGACATGTCTTTTGAATGTCCGAGTCATTACTCCCTTATCTCCAGTAGAGACAATCCATACTCATTTGATAAAAATTTAAAAAGGATCAGCTTCCCATTCACATCGCCGAGTCAGATTATGGTCGACATCCGGGTCAAGTCCATTGTCATTTACAAAGTGGGGGGTGGATATCGTGGGACCCCTCCACAAAGGGACACTTCAGCGAAGATACCTTATCGTGGCTACTGATTACTTCACCAAATGGGTGGAAGCAGCTGCAAATCAAATGGACTTAACAGCTAAACTACTAAACAAATCAAGTAAGTAATACAAAAATTCTAGGTCTATCGTGTGTAAATACGGCACCACTCGTGATTTAAAATTATTTGGTGCATCTAATTGCAATCAGCAATCAATTATCCCTAAAAAAAGAAGTAAAATCGTTTGTAAATATATTTCGACAAGTGTCAGTGTAGTATGGTTGTAAAGTTGTTAGATGATGATACCAACAGAACAATGTCAGTAATACATGCCCCTAGGATCAAAATTGGGTATGGCAAGAGTGTCATAAGACCCATATTTCTTGCTATATAGCGATTTAATTGATTAAACAATCAATTAACTATAATTGAGTATTTTAATCTATAATTTTTTTGTTGTCGTATTTTTTTATGGGGAAAAGATCAGATGACATGGTTAGAATGATACTATCTTATATGAAACTCTAACGGTATGCTCAAAGACGTGCCATAAATTATGCGCTATTCCTCTTGAACGCGCCACAATCAAAGAGCAATGCCTCTAAAGGATCACGCTATGCCTTAGCACTAGGATATACCTAGCCTCTCCATGCTAGCACCATTAATGGCTATTCATGATAGTGTACACGAAAAGAGAAAATAGTAGTGATTGGTCGTGATAGTGATCAATGAAGGATGAAAGGCTGTGATGGATTCTAATGATAAAAGTGAACAGAAAAATCAGTAAGGAAGATCGTTGGACGCATATGCATCCACCGATTCCTATTACTGATAAAACACAAAAAAAATTGGCATATCCAGAATCATTGGATAAGACATATGCTAGGTTCTACTTTAAGAATAAGGAAGGATCCATATCCTTCTTTAGATCAGTCGACTTTAAAGACCTAATTAAGCATTTCACATTGAATCAAGAGGGAGATTTGTAAACTCCTCAAAAAACAGCGTTTCCGGCCGCTTTCGAGCTCTTTCATCGACTACAAAAGCACCAATTTATGGCGCTAGAAATTACACAAAGAAGGGATTCTAGAACGTAGGCTAGTGGCGATATTTATAAGGTTCCTCTTCTGAATGAAATTCAATGGGGTCCATAGAAACCATGTCTTCATTCATAGGATCCCAAGTGCCCGGATCAACCGAAAGCTCGATTCTATCTATTTCGTCTGTAGCTATCGTTCCTAAGCGAAGATTGATTGACGAAGACGGATATTTTTTATTGGGGATTGGAGTGACCTTGCTTGACACTAAGTACATTATCTGACATGCCCAGCATTGCGGTCATTCTTCCTAAATTGGTGTCCAAGCCACTTCAGTACAATACACCGGCTAGACTGGATGAAAAACGAGTTGGAAATGTATTAAACAGTAAGGGTACTTCCCCGAGTAGTGGAAGAGCTTCTTAAGTTCTTGACTTTGAATGCTTCGTTGCTGTATTGACATAGTATAATTAAGGCAGAGTTTAGAACCATAAGTCAAGGATATCCACACTCGCAAATACGCTACTAGCATAAGGGGTCTCCCTATTTCCATCATCGATATGTCCAAACTAAAGTTTTTATTAATTGACACATTTTAAGACTCTTCGGAGGGGTCGGGCATAAAAACTGAGAATGCCATCTGGCTTCAGGCGGTGAACCCGATTGATCGGGCGAGCCCGGAGCTCATTGCCGAAATAAGACGGCAGGCATTCTGGCTGTTCAATATCGCCCGGGATAGGGCGGTTTCAGAAAGAGTTTTCAATGAGAAGATGGAGCCTCTCGCACTGGAAGAGTGCTCTATGACGGTGCGTGGGTATCTACCTAGTACGGTTAGTTTGTTCCCCTTCAATTTGTTTAGCTACGAAGGCATAGGTCTAAGAGAACACCTCTCCCTGCCTTGTGGAACAAGACAGTAAGTAAACTCCCTGGGACTGGTCGTATGAACTTCAATGGGTACTAGGTTGGGACTAGAGTAAAAGAAGACCCCAGACACCCGGCTGCATTAGCTCCATCTGCTACTTAAGGCAAGGAACATTCAAGGTTTGAACCTAGCCATTAGCTTCTTCGAGCGCCTTTCGGGCGGTGGGTGCGTGCCTTATTCCCCCACTTCCCTGTGAAGAATATTGCATATGCTTCAACTGCGTACCTATCTATGTCATCCAAATGAGACCCGTGAAACAAGAAATATATTAAAACATGAATCGGAGTACATGCTTTGATCAATTTTCTATTAAGAATAAAACTCCTACAGCCCTTTTCAATTTATGGCGCAACAACAACAAAGTGGATGCTCATACTCTATTGCGTGGAATCTTCATGAACTTGTAAATAAAATCTCTGGGTAATTTGGTTAAATTCTTGCTTGAATTTGAAATTTGCTCTTTCTTGTACCGTTGCTTGTAAACCTTGAACGTCTTTAAATTTCCTTCGAATTTGTGATGTTTCGCTTGTTGATTGTGTTTCCATGGACATGTTGTTATCGAGAGAATGGTTCCTGCAAATTAAACTACAAGAGATGTTGTAATTTAGCAATTCTGATGACACCCTCGTAATTAAAGAAATAGACTCAAGAGGTCATATTCGTCATCTAGAAAATATGAAAATATATAATCAATATAAACATACTCATCTTAACCGTTCATTCTTATGTTTTGGGATACACATATAAACCATCTTAATGATGGGTTTATGGAAGAGAGAAGAACCAAACTTGGGTTTCTCAGATATTTCCTAATTTTATTTCCCATTTATTTTTTGAAGTTGTCAAAGAAATATGAGATATTATTAATCCAGGTTGTGATGATGGGAATATTATTAATCCGGGTTGTGTTGTTTATATGTGTAAGGATAAAACCACCGGTGAATATGTAGCGTGCAAGTGCATTAATAAAACGAGTTCTACGAATGTGGATAATCTTTCAAGCCTCTCTTATACAGAGTCAGGGGATTTAAAAGTATAAATGACACTAATATATAGGATAAGTAAATGCATGAAATAGAGGGTGGGTGGTTAGAGTCTTACCTCCCGTTCCAGACGGGCGATGAACCGTTAAAGTCGACTCAGGCCACCGACTCCTATGTCAGTGTAGGAACCCAAGGGGATGAGACAATATCATAATTGTCATCCTTCCCTGTGAAGTTTATATTTAAATTAACTAGAGAAGAGTGACTAGTGGAGAGATTAACTAGAGAAGAGGGAAGAATCCAAGGAAGGAGGACCGACCAAGGTGGTGGGACCGGTCAAATGTAGGTCCAATTATGGATTAAGCACGAATTTGGTAGTCAGTATGACTATGCTTCGCATTCCATGTTACACAATAACAATAACACAAAAAACATAGTGTTAATATATTTTTCAATCACTTGTGTATAGAAAACACAATGACGATAACACCGAAACATTGCATTAATATTTTTCTATCAGTTGAAAATGCAATGTTCAAAATACATGTTCAACTAAACTACTCACAATCCTCGGTCAATTCAATTGGGTCCTTGGCAAAGTTTTTTAAACGATCCCAACGCTCCATGTTGGACTCGTATTGTTCCAACCACTCCTTGCAATGGTAGTTGGAGAGTCTTAATCTAACCAAGTTGCATCTATATTTAATTTGTATTTGCTTATTTCAGGTAATTTCCAATTCTCTTTATCATTATGTTGTTTCTGTTGTGGATTTGATTTTTTGTTCTTGCCTAAGTCTTCCAGAAACTTAAATGCCTTTTAATACTCATAGCAATTTGATTTGCAGAAGACTGCTTCCCTTGGAAAGTAGGAGAAAGCAATATAATCATTAAGTGCTTTAAAGATGGATAATGGCCAATGGATCAATGACAGAGATAATCTAGAGAATCTATTGGTCACTCACTTTTATGTAAGGATTCTTTTATGATTTAAAAATCGATATCATAAAAGTATTCATACATGACAAAACTCAATAATATATTCAGATTACGTTAAGGTATTTTTATTTTGTGCATTAGCATTACTAAAGATATTATGTCATTAATTCAGAGTCAAGTATTTTTCGTGTAGATTTAAGATACCAAGATAAACAAGATAATCAGATCTGAAACTCATATATGATTCCATCTTCTCAGAAGACTTGTTCATAACTATTCATACCAGCTACATCCAACAGACTGATACTCTGACCTCATTCTTCTCTCGCTTCTCTCCCTAAAACCAACCCTTCTAATTCTCATTTTGTGACTGAAGCAAGACTGGAACGGTGTCCACCTAAACATCATTGCTTTCAGCTATCAATCCTGGGAATATTTATGGTAATCCAAAATTTTATTTTCTGGGAGTATGTTGACAATATGATAGAGAAGCATATGGCCATGAACCCAATCAAATTTCACTGTCAGGGGCAACTTAAGGGTTTGGAAATTTTAATTTTTATCGCTTAATTTTACAATTTTGTTGTTTTTACTATTTTATTTTATTTTGATTTTAGGGTTATTCTTAATTATGGTTTACAGACTTACTATTACAGTGATTGTAAGCCTTCAAAGAGACCTCAATAACTTTACTTTGAATAATGATCTAAAGGATGAGTTAGAGTGGTCTGTGGATAGTAAAAAAGTATATACAGTAAGATCAACTTGTGACAATTTGATTATTGATACTAATATCACTCCAGATTCATATATCTTCAAGTTTATTTGGTATCAAAACTTCCCTCCTAAAATATGTTTCTTTAAGTACTATTTACAGTGCAAAAGCAACTATCAGAAGGCAGTGATGGCAAGAAAGGTCGGTTATGCAAGAATTACTAAAGATAGCCACTGATCACAACTACACATATCAAGAAAAAATTTGGCCGGATAGACGTATCAAAATATTGGTTAGAGGTTTCATCTTCCATCAGCAGACCTGTTCGTGAATCGATTCCAGTTAACGTTCATTAATCTTTCTCATATCAATAACCCTAAAGCATCCTATCGCAGGTATACTATGAAAAAATTCCTTATATTATCAAAGGCGCTCGAAGAGCACTCACTACACAATTTTTGCATATTAGTAACTAAAATTAGCAACGGAAGATAATTCGTTTAAGAATCGAAGAAAAGAATTTTCAAAAAGAATTGTTTGTTCTCAACCTAAAGTAGAATTTTGAAGTACTAGGTATAAGTGCGAAAAGCTCTTCAGTTAAGCGTTCTCGGTGGGAACAATCCATGGATGGATGACCTCCCGAGAAGCTGTTGCGGATATGGCCTAGGTTAGCTAGCTCGTCTAGTGAAAAGTTAGCTTTGAGTAAGCATAAAAGAGTGGTGCGTCCTCAGGGACGTGGCCTAAGTTGTATAGCGCGTTGGTGCTTAGGAATGGCGCTCATTCAACAATTGCTTTCAGAAAATCTGAAATTGCTTTTAGAAAATCTGGCAACAATTATACATATCCTACTCGATAAGAAGGTTTCTGAGAATATGTGGATAGAATGGAGAGTTATATCACCGATAAAATTTCTTTGATTCATCAATCATTATAGATGGCTGACAGAAGTAGAAAAAAGATTGATCTAGTGATCCATCATCTGTAACATCTACGAGGAGGAGGAGAACGTAACAACACGTGGAGAAAACAACGATTCGAGGACAAGACATACACCACTCTCAATGCCATTCCCGAAGAGATCCTGGTCGACTTCAAGTAGCTTCTGAAATAATTTTGAAGAGATTTCCCAGATGGTGTGTTCTTGGAATGAATATATAGATGATAGCATCAACCGTGACATGGCAATCACATGAAAGAACCTAATACTTCTCGAAATATTATCACTAAAATTCTCTTCAGAACCTTCTTTTTTTTTAACTTGTTTTGCTAGTATCCTCCAATTGTAAGAAACAAAACCAAGAAAGATTAAAGGTAAAAAAAGTTTATTAAATACTAATTACACATGATAACCAATGTCACATATGGATATTCATTTTAACCGAATGTCTATAGACCTTAGTCAATTTTACCAGCTATCTAACAATCTTATCCAATATCGCTTACCTTCGTAATTGCTGAAAATTTGGGGGGGTCGGGGGGGGGGGGGGGTGAGGATTTGCATTGATTTTCCTAAAATTAAGGCTGACAGAGTTGAGTGATTCAGGGATTTGAATTTTTTTATCCCTTGAAGAAAAAACTACTCGGAGGATGAAAACAAGACTGTGACAGATAATCCCTTTTAAAAAGAATATGTGACACCCTAGATTTTCTTTCATATACGCACTCTAGGGTGCGTCATTGAACGAGAGACTTTACTATCTGTTTTTTGGGAACAAGAAGCCGTCATTCTATTTCACGCATCTAGGATTTACAATATTTTATCTTCTTTTTTATTTAAAGATGTGTATGAACTCCATAACTATGAGTAGCTAAAACCATCCTCTCATATGAGGGTGGGTTCCACCCCTTTGGGATTAGCAGGGGGGCAATTTTGGACAATACCATCTAAAGAGATGTGAGAGGGAGGTTTTTGTGTAGTTCATGTATGCAGTATGTGAAGAATTTTAGTTAGTCAAGGGAATGTAAGTATGGGACGCTAGCACCGTTGCTAGCAAGGCCAACGTTGGCGCTGGTGCTAGCGCTAGCGCTATTGCTAGCAAGGCCAGCGTTAGCGTTAGCGCTACGCAATGAATGCACTTCAAATTGTTCTTCTGAGCCTAAATATACCACTTTAGCACTCTGCTTAAATATAGGTCACAAATAATGTGCCACTCCCTCTGATGCGCCACAGTTGAGAAGCAATATCATAAAAGATGCATTAAATAATCAGTAAAATCTAGGCTCTGTAGAATCCCATCTTTTACCAATCATCTCTATCGACTATCAAGTATGGATAATATTTGTTGTAGAAGACAATTGAATTCCGATTTATATTCAAGTGTTATTAGAGTTTCTTGATCCTTTTACTAGTTAAAAACTAGATAATCCTCATCTTCATTTTTCAGCTTTTTCAGTAACAGTTTTGTCATTTTTATCCTGAATGCATTTTATATGGTTTCTTTTTCTTCTTTTTAGAGTTTCATATTCATTAAAAACACTGAAGAAAGACATCAATATATACCGTATTAGTAAAAACCATAATACATTAGTGTAGAAGTGGGAAATTTCAATTTCATATGTTTGATTTATTTTCTTAACATGTTTTCTCCATGATGGGGTGTCGCGTCTGGAGATGATTTATTTTCTTAACATGCATCCTCTGCGATAGAGTGCCGCGTCTGAAGATGACTTATTTTCTTCCCATGCATCCTCAGAAAGTTGCTTGATTGTTCTGCCTCTTTTTAAAAAACAGTCGGCATGGACATTTATCACAGTCAAAGGTAAACCACGGGGAGAATGCTATTCATTCTCAAACTTAGAATTTTCAATGTCCTTGGAAAAACTAGTCACAATTTCCTTAGTTTCTAATCTATCCAGTACACTACTAAATTTACTTCATTTTTCTACCTCCGGCAACTGAAACAATCTACTTCCTTACTCCAATTTTATTGATCATGAACTCAAAATTCCAATCAACTAAATAAAACCCACAACTCATGAATTTAATTTTATTTACCATTTTGTAAAGATATGAACACATTGGATACTTTGTAACAAAACTTTTATCATTTTGTTCAACCAGGAATATAAAAAGGAATTAAGTTGCTCTATACTGGTAGGCAATCTATCTAGGAGCATTAACATCCACTCAGGAACAAAGAGGTGTTCTGGATGCTTATTCTGTGTTGTTCTATGATATGCTTTATAATTAAAAGCAAATCACAACATGGTACACGAGCACATTACAAGAATAATCATATTGTACCGTGTTGTTGTATAATGCCGACTAAGTTATTTTATGTTTCTTCCCTTTTTCTACGTTTATGACACTCATTTAACATGCGCCACCAATTTCCATTATAATGAGCAATGGAACGGCCCGCAAAATGAGTATCTCCTTTAGAACCAAGACATATTTTATTCAACGTGTTCTACTGTTTGTCAGCCATCTCCTTTGGCCGACCTTCTAGAGCTTCATCTATCTCAAGATGAACAAGCGCATCCATTACGTTTGTTCTCCATAAACCGAAATTATTGGTTCAACATTCTGACAGTGTCATAGATTAGCTATCTTTTTTTGGAACGACACTAAAAAAATTATCGCTAAATTACTTTAATATATGATACTTTAGAGTTGTCGCTATGTACGACTTTTTGAATATGTCGTATCATATCTCTAAAAAAAATTACGACAAAGTCACTCGTCTTAAGAAACTATTACAGACACAACACTTTCTCACAATAACAATTTCTGGCAAAATAATTTGTCTCAAACTATTGGTGTTATATGGTGAGATTTATAGTAGAGTTTTTTGAAAGTTTGAATAAGAAGAAAAAGAACTTGAGGAAAACTAGGGTTTTGTGATTTGTAAAATTGAGGAAATGAATTTAGGTTAATAGATAGAACCCTCCACAATTTAGGACTTCAATAAACATCCAATTGAATGAATCAGGACAAAATTGTAAAATATATTAAGAATAAATTCCAGAAAAATATAATTGAGTAACTTATTGATTATTAATCATGAGACAGTTTTGTCAAATGAATATTAAACAAGGAAAAACTATGAGGATAAACTATCTACAAAAATATCTCCTTAAAGTCTTACCTGAAGAGTATTAATGGATTACTTCTTAATATCAGAAACTAAAATCTAATATGATACAATCTAGTGCTCCAAATGAACTTCAATAATGAACAAAAACTGAGGGGCTTGACTTACTCTCCGTTAGTGTGTATTTTTTCCACGGTGTCACTTGTAAGTTGGGGTTTTATATCTTTCCTTTGTCCTGTTACCTAGCTTGAGAGCTACAAAAAAAATTTGGGAAGCATCACATGCAAATTGGATTAAAATCAGTACAAACGGAGAAGCAAAGGGACATCCGGGACAGGCGGGAGCAGGAGTAAAAATCAAAACCAAAAGAATATGCAGGTTGAATAAGATCAAGCGGTGAAGGTTGGTGATGGGGGTCATGTTTCCTCCGTCGATGAACAATGAACAAAGTATTTTTTTTTCCCAATAAATTTAAGTCTAGTAGTTACTTGGGAGGTTTCTTCGGGTTAACTTGTGATGGCTTGTGTCGTCTCTATTTCTCCATTGTCGTTAAGGTTTCTCCATTCTATTTGTCTATGGAAGGCATAGAAACAAGAAGAAGAATGGAAAAATTAGATATTGTATAAACTTTAGAAATTTAAACAAGTGTTGTCCCAAAGACGTTTTTCCTCTTCCAAACATTGATATGTTAGTCAACGCTAATAGTGACCATGGAATGTTCTCTTTCTATTTCAAAAAAACAACAAAACCAGTTTCTCTTCTGTAGTCTAGGATCTATGCTAACCAAAAATGAAATCTAGATACCAAGTTGTAAAACTAAACAGTATGTAAGTTCCTCAAATGTTATGCAGAACACATCATCATCATCATCATTATCATCATCATCATCGGGAGATGATAGAAAATTCTCGCTAGTGTCGTTGCAACTATATTTTTTACGCGTATTTATTCTAAAGTTTGTTAAATGTTTTCACTATACCAATATAAAATCCAATTTCGTGACACTCCTTTGATGATGATAGTGTGATTAATAAGGTGAATTTTTTGTTAGATTCAGCCCCTTTGTAGACACTAGTAAAGAATAGAGACCTAAATTCGAACCACTACCAGTTACTAAGTCTACCCTAATTCCTTCTTTAGAAGATCCTTCTAAGTTGGACCTTAAACAACTACCAGATACCATGAAGTATGTGTTTTTAGGACCATCTGAGACTTTGCATGTGATTGTAGCATCCGACTTGGATGATAACGCCCAGAGGGTTCACCATACTATCCCACAAGTTTTCTTAAAATCGGTGCCGGAAGATGCAGAATGGTGTGTGCTAGTGTTTTTTTTTTCATTTTAGGGGAAAACCCTAATTCGCTCCAAAACTCATTTTTCTTTTGTTGTAGTTGATATGATGTAAAAAGATAGATAAAAAGATCTAGGAAGTCTTCTTATATATGAAACAAAATATAGGAATAGCCGTGCTCAGATACCGGTCGTTTACTAGTACTACAAAGTTTGAATTAATATAACATATAATTAATAGAACTTTAACTTATTCTTTGGTTAATTGTTTTCCCACTCGTGTGCACGACTCCTTTGGATTTTTGAGTTTTCTAATTTGGATCAATTGAAGACCAATTCGATATTTTTTTATTGATTTGATGGGTTATAAATAAAAGTGGGGACTGTATTTATCTGATTATGATCAGTTACGACCAGGAATAAATAATACGACCCAACTGTAAGTTACCCTGAAAAATCACCCTAAAAGTCATATTTAAGTGAAGAAAAGAATATGAGCAGTTGACCACGACAACAAAAACGTCGGGACAGTGTGCTCTTGTGACTTTTACGCAACCTTATGCTCTACAAACTTCTCTTCTCCTTAATGTACGTACCGAATACGATATCTAGTTTTTCAAACCTTAGATTTAACTAAACTAGAGGAATTGTTGCCTCCGTAAAAAAAAATTGTTCTTAGGAGAAGATCCCTTGACTTAAATTCATGACTTAAATTTTTTATTTTCTAGGGTGAAGTCTCTTTTATGGCGGTTTGTTTTCTAGTATGAACTTTTATTTATGGCAGTTTATTTTCTAGAATGAACTTCTTTTTTAGAATGAACTTTCTCCCATTCTTCAAGAAAACCCTCGGGGACAGTACCCATATTCATCGTATTCCTCTCAACTATCATTGGTAGCAAGGTAGCCACAGTCATCTTCGGCCAGGGATAAATACTCAACAAGCATGGCCACCGAATCTGGACGACCCTAACCTCCTAAAATATTAACACATATTTTTCGTCATGGAAATAGAAATGAACCGATGCGACTCTATCACAATACACCATCCAGGGAAAACCCAACAATTACTATGTAGTATCGTCAGTGTATGTTTTTATCGACCATGACGACCCCTTCTTACCCAAATAATAGCAGATATTAAGCAACATACCTATACCGACTGTGATACAAAAAAGGGCAGAGAATTGGACCTACAGTCGGCATTGCTCATTAACAACACATCTATGCCGACTGTAGCAAGTTTTATAGCAGAAAATAACACTAACAGTCGACATTGCTCATTAGCAACTTATCTATGTCGACTGTAAGACATATGCTCAGAGAATCCTAACCCTCAAATATTGAGATTTCTGTTAGCTGAGTCTCAGTATATGAAGTTGGTGTTTTATAAGAGATGGTTATTACCAAATGTGGTAATTAAAATCATCTGTTGGTATCGATAAATATCAGAAATGATATCAAAAATTGTGCCTGAGTTGATGGATTTACAGTTAATTTTACAAAAGCTGGAGATAAAGTTTCACCAAAAATACAATAATGATAATTCAAAACAACATAAAAATACTCAAGAGTTTCATTCTCCCTATATGGTATGACAAACAACACAAACTTTAAATATCATTTCGGTGAAGGGATGCATAAAAGTAAGAAGAAGGGAAGGCTAGCGCTAGCACTGTGGCTAGAGACGCCACCATTGGCTCTGATGCTAGCACTGCTGGCGTTGATGCATGTCTTTGCAAGTCATTCAAAAATCCCCACCTTCTCAGAAAAATCCCAAAATAAAACCACAAAGAGTCATACATCTCAGAAAATCTATAAAACTCTGAAAATCTAGAAAATTCCTTGAAAACCGGTTCCACCATTCGGGGTTTTATCTCAATTATATTTTCTCTTTTATCTATGATCCTTCGATACTCATAATTTATTAGAGTAGTACAACAAATTAGTGTAGATATTTGTACACCAATGTTCTTTTTGGTTCTTATTTTCATTCGTGCATCTTTCATAGATAAAGGGAAATATTATAGATCCAGTTTCAATGACCTCAGAGAGTTTGTGAATACTCATTTTGAGAGGGATGAGCATAGCTGGTGAAGTACAAACAGGATTTGGCCGAACCTGATTATGAATTTGTTTCTTTACTTTTAAGTTGCAAAAATTGATAACCAAAAGATGTTACATATGTATTCTAAAATCTAGCAAGCTTGAGGGCAGGCCGTTATCAGAAACCAACAACATATCCCAACATGATGTAACATCTACACTCCCTTTATGCCCCTGGCACAGCCAATACAGCCTCTACATCATCAATTAGAGACTGCACATAATGAATAAAACCCAAAATAATTTATCTAGTATTCAACATAGTGGTGGAATCTAAAGCCTTGGTGTTTTTTTTATTTTTTTTTTATTTCATTAGTGATAATTCATTTTATCTTAAAAACATCTTTCATCTTTTTAGAATAGTTTAATTACAATTGAGGGCAACAAAATGCAGAAAATGCTTGTGTAGGAGAAGTATCGTCGTTTAGCAGTTCTTCTGCAGAAGAATTTTTCGTAAGTTTGAGACGTTTGTTCCAAGCATTGTCTGCCCATGGATGAAGGTTGGTAAAAGCAGGAATGGTAGGATCTTCAATGATTTCACTTATTTTATCCTAAGTACCACATACGAGCAGTTACGTACCATATATAAGTATTTTTGTACCTTGCATCGACAATCCTGGAGTCCCATATACAGCTTCTATGGTCAGTTACTTATATAGTTGTTTATGCCAATTATTGTAAGATATTATTATATATTGAGACTCTTATATAGTGTTATTTTGGTCCTTATATATCCGAAAATAGTCACACCACAAGAATTTGGAAGTACAGCTACAACACCTGTTTTGTTTTGAGAATTGTTGGTAGAATTTTCTTGTTTTGAAGCCGATAATGGTTTAGGGGAACTGGTTTATCCTGAGAATACTGTTTTAGAGTCCAGCGATTTAGAAACAATAGTCTTAGGTAACAAAGATAGACCCGTAGAAATTTGGTACAAACTCTTCTTTTTTCTTAATATAACCTTTGCTTTTTGAAATATTTTTCTTTTTTTAATAAAACCAGTGTGCCAAATATCAATTAGTCCTACAGAAAACATGTGCATTATGGAAATTTTCCTTTCTTCTTCTTCGATGTCACTCTCATATTTATCTGAAGAAATTTCACCATTTTCAGTAACCGGAAATAATTTAGTTGACACTTATCAACAAACACCTTCATCTGAACTCGAATTTTGACCTGAAAACTACAAAATGAATGCCATAACTCTGGGGAACTAGATGTAACTAAATTTTAAATGTATTTCCAAACTAACTAGGTCTCGCTTGTATTAGCAATAATAAAATCGATTGTCCAGAACTGACCGAACTATGTAAAAGTCTCTTGTTTTCTTTATTTTTACTCGTAATTGTGTGAATTCGGATCATTGATCTTGAAAATTCAGAAAAAAGTTTATCATCATTACCATCATATTTCAAGATCCTTACAAAAGTTTGCATCATCCACTAGATTTTTGTAAGGATCTTGAAATATGATAGTAATGATGATATTGTCACTATTAAAGGCAATGATGATATTACAAGGAGCATGCACACGCATTGGGTCCCCCGCCCCCTAAGTTTACTTAAGTTTTCAAATATAAATAACAATCCATATCTTCATGTGGATCGAATATGTTTTTATAACTATACTCTTATTTATGATTGTGAAGTGAAAGAACTTGAAATAATTTTGCTTAGCTGACAACCGACCAAATTTTGGTGCCATATAAATAAGGAAAGATATTAGTGGGATTGTTCAAATGGAAAGAGAAACATTGTATAAATGTTGGGAACGTTACAAGAGATTGGTAGCCAGCTGTCTGAATCATCAATTCAGTGAGTAATGGAATGTTTCGAAAAATCAAGGTATGTGCTTTCTCCAGCAAGATACGAAGAAGGTCTTCAAGAAATGGTTTGCATTGTAGCTAATATTATTATTAGGGTTATTGAAAGTGATTTGTTGACCTATGTGCTGCCTCTGTTACTCATGGCATGATTGTTTTGATATAGAAATTAATTAAAGTATGTGTATGTGTACCAGATAGAATTCATCCATTCTACTAATATATTCCACTAATATGTTATGTAGTCGAGAAATGGCAGCATATTGCATTATGCATCCACTTTGTTGTTAGCAATTTTATCAACCAAAAAATGACTTCATAATTTGTTATGCAGCTACAAAAAGGGCTTCATAATCTATTATGCAGCTAGAAAAATGGATGCATAATGCATTATGCAAAGAGCTATGAGGACATAAAGTTTATGTACAATAATAGTCAGAAGTTAGAAATTCCAAAGAACACTATTCTCATGTTTAAGGAGAAAACCACCATATGAGAGAATCCAGGTTCGAAAGCGATCGAATGTTTTGACTTCTGCCTCACCATTAGGATTTTATGAAAATTCGGTCTATTAGCGGTATTATTCAGTCCAGTTTATCGGTTTTTTGTGCATCCCTAAGGATACCTCACTATTTTCATTGAACTACTTCGAAATCTTCGTTCCCTGTTTCTAGAGCCAAAATATAGTTGCAGGAAAAACCCACATCTACACCCAAATAAAAGATTATAATCAATCGTCTTCCTCTTATTTATCTGTTTTTTTTTCTTCTTTCAATCTATGACGAATAATTTCATTTTCAACATCGATTACTTAGGGAGGTCAATTCAAAAACACAATTTCTTAAAAACTTTTAGATGTCTTTGTTTTCCACATCTCAAACCTTACACACAAAATAAGCTACAACCAAGAAGTGTGAGATGTATTTCCATTGGGTATACTTCTCAAAGCAAAGGGTATAGATGCTTAGATTTTATCAGTGGCAAAATCTTTGTCTCAAGACATGTTGTCTTTCAATTCGATAGCTTGCTGCAATTAGCATTTTTGGTAAAAAAATACTTGGTATGGAGATAGTGGAGCCAACCAACATATCTCTCCATATGCTCATCCTTTAGAAGATACACTACTTATGATGGCTATGAGTTTATTCAAACTGCTAAGCGATACTATTTACATTTCCGATTCGTAAATTGACATTTGTACACTTACGGATACTTTAATCTTTAAAACAAGGTATTGCATCTGCTATAAGACTAATCATTCATGTTACGGCACATCACCACCAACAACAAAAAACCTATTCAATTTTACTCTTAATCACCACTACGAAGAAGATAATTACTATTTCTATCTACTAATTTTAGGTTTTCTTTGATGTTTTTTTTTATGATTGAAATTGGTCCAAAGATACACAAAGAAAAACAACATTAGTAGCAATCATCAATAGAAAGAACATTCGATGATTTAGCTTCTTCTAGTGATAAAACTCGATTGATGACTCGTGGTGGTAAAATAAGATTAAGGAAATCCCATGGACAAACATTTGGAGAAATCATTAACTTTTGATCAAAACTAGAAGAAACAGATCCGCATTATCTCCTAGTTTGCACTAAAGTCTTGTGTATGAAATATATTGACTTCAGGCTTACCGAGATCAAGCTTATATCAAATACAATGGAGCTCCTAGAGAACTCAAATGAGAAAATTCAGGATGTTTTACGGTTGGGTTACACATATCGAACCCAACGGTAACTATATTTATGGTTGGTGTTGGCTTTAAAACCCAAAACGTAATTTATGTTACACGATCAAAGTAATTTATGCTACACGATCAAAGAAGGGAAAGGAAAAGATGGTGAGCGAAGAACTCAAAATCATTGAAATCGGTTCGTCTACAGATTCCGACGATATGACCCTCCATAAATTACAAATACCACCGTCTTAAATTCATCAACCTCTACCTACTTCCTCTCAAGGGGTAGATGGCTCTTTTTGGGAGGACATTATAGAATCTGAAAATTCTCTATCCTCTGATGGTAGAAATTTTGTTGTTGGTGGAGGATCGTGTTGGAATCCTAATCAAGAAATTAAATAAGAAATAAGTGGTGAAGGCATTGAAACTCCTCAAAAAGAACACATGGTGTGTATGAGGTATGATTCAACAAGAACCCATGTTTTTTTTCTCCTTTTTGTGATTAGAATCTTGGCCATGATGACCTATGTTTAGGTTGTGGAGCAATTAAATGAATTTGGGGATCAAACTACTGGAACATTGATTGGAAGCGATGTCGGTGATTTGTATCTCCAGTAATGTTAGCAGGAAATAAACTACAAGTGGTCTATGGTTCTCATGCTCCCTCCCACTAGGAAAGTAGGGGTTCGAATCCTGTAATTGTCAAAAAACAAACTCCCACTTCAAGTGATCTGATGGTTCTACCTTATTTTAGTGTTTTTTCCCAAAATGAGATTTACATAAGTCAATTATAAGAACGAATTCATCTGACTCTAAAATCTGTTTGATCTTATCTGATATAAATAAAAATTTATTAAATTCAATTCCACTAATAATCCATCTGATTCTAAAATTAGTTCATCTTATTAAATATGCTGAAATTGCAAAAAACACATATCAAAGAAAGAGTTGAAACCAAATGGTACTCATAAGTACAAAAGATCAGTTTTTCTAAGCACATATGTCTATGTAAGTTTCCTATAGATTCTCTTATGCAAGTGTTTTTCGATCAAAACATGTTATAGGAAAAAAATTAGTTTTCATAAAATCGATTTTTCAAAAACCGATTTACTATGATCTTGAACAACTTGAAATTAAAGATTCAAAAAAGGTAAAACACTGATTTACTCTTGATTTTGTTTCAAATCTTGGTTTTACCGCTCCATGGAAGAAAAAAAATGAGTTAATGAACCAACTATACTTGAACAGCCTTTAGAGTTAAAGATCTGATGTTAGAGTTTCTCCTCAATAAAAAATAAATTGATTCACAATAAAATTTCCTTAGCAGTACTATACGTACAAGTTAAATTATAGTCCCTTCGTTTCTGGAAAAAAGATAGTATAACTTTTTAATTTGGCCTATTTTTAGGCTAAAATGGTTTTTGATATCTTGATATATAGAGTGAGTTCTCGAATCTACCTGGAAGGTCTTTTGATTGATTTGCTTGAAAATAGCCCCAGCATCACTTTCAACTATGATCTTGGGTTAATGTCCTAAAACAATAAATTTGGGATCGTAGTTTAAATTTTATAAAAGTTTATATTAAACATGCTTCGTGAGATATAGTCAAATATATTGATTGTATTTATACAGTGGGAGATATAATATCTGATGTGCGAGGGAAGTAGGCACCTAATGGTCGAGTAAGTAGATAATTTTGAATCTTTGATTGAAAATGTAACTAACAATGACCAGAGTAGGACAGTGAATACGATGTTAGTTTTGTTTAGACTTTTTCTTGCCTTGTTTGCTAGAGCTGATAATTACTAATAAAAACACTTATTTTGTCCAAATTTTTACTTGCTAAGTTTACCCATGAGTTATTTAAAGAGTCCAGAAAATCTTTAAATTTATACCTGCCCCAAGGAATGTGACAACCCAAGTACTTACCAAACTGGTATTGTCGTTGAATCCTCTTCAGTAGGACCCTTCTAGGGTACTCTCGTGACGGGGGGGTTTCACCATTTCGTCGGTTTATGCTGATTTGTAATGATCTGTCTCCCTCATAGTGAAATTTGGTTCTTCCCCGAAATGGAACCCAGAACCAACTGATTACACGAAGTTATCAAACCCGAATAGGGGACCTATATTTCAAGTATTCTACAATTTTGTCAGACTGGCATTGAATGTATTTGAGCTCGGATATAATTGCAACTTGACTGTAACTTTACTTAGTCATAATCAACTATCTTACTTAATCTTAAGTACCAAATATGTATTTGTTGGTTTAGTTTCGGTTTGCTTATTGATGATGATGTGCTTTGTTTATTGCTGGTTTTGTTGTAGTTTACTTGTTGTGCTTTGCTTATTGCTGGGTTTTTTCCTAGTAACACAAAAAAACTTTGAAGAATGTTAATTTCGCTAATTTTTAGATATTTAATTAAAATTATTAATATATTCAATATTTATCTTTGTTAATTTTGACCAACATAATAGGAAACATCTTGACAATTTACCTAAATAAATAAAGCAGAAAACTCAAAACTACCTCAAAATTGTGTTTAATTCAAATCAGGGAGTGACACTTTTTACGTCTGCAAACGAGAATATTCAGCTATTTTCTCGGCATTAAACTTCATCTTAGACGTGTTCTGACTTGTTTTGAATGTTTCTTCAGAGCTATAATCAATTAAATCCTCATTATTGCATGTGTATCCATGCGAACTACTTGTATAAAACAGAACATACTGGTTATACAAAATTGTGAACATTCAGAATAGAGTAAATGTCATAGATGAACGAAAACGCTAAAATAAAATTGGGCTTTGGTCAAGCCTCTAGCCCGGGCCTGGAAGATTTTTTTATCCCTCCTAGGCCCGCACCTGCTTCCCAAGTGGTTTTTGAATATTATTCTCGTTCATGTCGGTCCTAGTGTTCATTTTATTGGAGATGAAAAAGAATCTCCAATGTGTGTGATGGTTCACATAAGATACAATCATTCCCATTAGACACCATATATGTCTGTTATAAATGAATAAGCATCTCAAATAGGTATAAGTACCCTATAAGAAACTTACATTGTATGAAACATCAGGTCTCTCAGACTGACTGAGCCCAAAAGCCCCAGGGTAAAACACCATTTCTTATACTGATTTTGATTAGTATAGCAAGGGTCTCCCTATTTCCATCATCGATATGGCCAAACTAAAGTTTTTATTAGTTGACACATTTTAAGACACTGGTAAAACAGCTCGCTTACGAAGTAATAGTATTTATATAGTTTTCAAAGGAAACCACTTTCCTTTTCCATTTCCACTACCACATCATTATCCAATGAAAATATGTCACGTGTCAAATAATATAAAAATCCACCAATCAAAATGTGCCCAACCGTAGTTTTCTACAAGTAGTTAACACCACAAATCAAAAGCAGGCAACTAGTGAATACCAAAAATCAAGAACAGACAACTAGTCACAAAAGAAGGCTGCAACAGAACCAAACTAGTAAAAAAAAAGAGTCTAGACGTCAATCTTTAATAAGAAGCAAGAAACTCATATTCTACTCTTTGTACTCAGCCTCACATGTTGAGGGTAAAAGAGTAAATTTGTCAAAAGGAGTGAGGAAGGGGGTAAAGTCTAGCACCGTGGTACGCGTCAAGGCTTGACGCTAATGCTGCTAGTGCTAGCATCGTGGTAAGCGTCAAGGCCTTTGTGCTAAGTGTTAGCGCTTGAGTGTGGAGCGTCCCTCAAGTACACGACCTGGGCTAGCGCTAGTGCTAGCGCCCGAGTGTGGCGTCCCTCGGAGAAGTGACTTGATGCTAGCCCTATGAGAAGACAAAAAAATGGAAGCTTATGACTTATCCCTAGTTTACATTCAGTACCAAATAGAGGTTGCTTAATAACAGAAACAATAGTTAGAGAATGACACACTTTTTATAGAACCTGAAAAGATGGATGCCCAAGTCTTTTATGCCTTAAATTTAGTGCAGTTGCAGTTCCTGGAATTGGATATTGGATATTAGCTTCAGAAATAGATCTTACATGGGCATTTGTGGTAAATAGTGTGGAGGCAGTAGGCTAAATCCTTCTCTTCCCTTCCCTCCTAATACTCTTGAAAAAAAAACCTAATACTCTTGAAAAAATGGTGAAAAAGCGTCAAGATATACAACCTTCTCCTACACCATCACTAACAAAAGATAAGGCCCTTCATACTGCGACAATTTCGATCAAGAGCAATTATGCACAGGCTTATCCAGCCATCACAATCAAAATGAAGAAGCTCCATCGTGCATTCGTGGCTGAATAGAATATATATTTCTTGCAAATAAGTGATTTCTTTTATAGAATAAAAAAAAATCGATAAATAATGGTTCTTCATTTTACTTCTAACTGACGCGTAAAACCAAAATAACTTAATATGCTCTACTGTGGTGTTGATAGGGAAAACAACATCCGACCATTACTGACTAGTTATGTTGATATACTTGCTTAATAACATTTATGTGAGCAGCCTCTCATATTTTCTCTTTTGTTAGCAGCATCGTCTGCTAACAAAAGAGACCTTAGTTCCATTTCTTGTAACTTCCTGAATTGCTGGAGGGTTTGGCATTTCAATTGAATGTGTTGAATTATACACTTCAACTACGAGGGAACCGCTTAATGGGGGAAGTGAGGAACAACGTTCTCTGAAGAAGAAAGAGTAAACCTCATGAATAGGAAATGATATACATTACCTACAAATTTTCTATAATAACCTCCGTATATAATACAAACATTGTCAACCTTAGGGGCCTCTCCATCATACAAATCAGCCACGCTTCACTAGATTATGCTCTCCAAACGACGCTCTATCATCCTACAGGCACTACTGCATAACCTATTGCTCCTTCAACGATTATTTGGCATCATCGGAGCATCATCAAATCAAAATTCCTAAAATTTTCATTTCTATGCACATTCTCATTATCATACGCACTAAAATTTTTGTCTCACCAAAATGAGACTCCACTTTCCGGGAGATGAAGGAAAATATTATTATCTGGTTGAATTAGTACGATGGAACAGGGAACGCTCGTGAACATGTCTCCCGATTCTTAGAATCGCTAGGAGAACATGAATATAATCATATGCTACGTCTCAAAGATTTTTCAAAGTCCCTCACTGGGAGAGTTTACACATGGTACAACAACATTGCTCCCAATAGTGTTTCTAGTTGGGGAGAAATGATTAATGCTCTCTACAAAAAATACTTTTTCGTTTCCGGAAGCATGAAATAAATATGTACAAATTTATGACCCAGCATCAGAATTATGGATATGTATTTCTATATTACATTCCGCAAGAGAAATAAGAATGCATATTCATCTTATAGCTATAATAGCTCTGTAGCTCTTTGTAGGATTTGATTTCATCAGTTTTCGGTACAAAAAAAAAGAAAAGCGTTTTCTAAAGGAATGAGATTATATCATGTGATATGCATTCGGTTTGGTCAAGATAGATGGTCTTGATGTTTGTGTTGCTCTACATTGGAGATTTAACATGGATATTTATTTCTTTTGTATTGGATTCTTCTGATTTCCGGTGGGATGATCTATAGTTTAACTTAAGGGTGCAGCTCTTGGATTTATATGTATACACCAAGATTACTCATGATGCGCATTTCTTTCATGTAGAGTGTCGTGTTGGCTCAATAAAAATTTTTTCTTTCCCATTTCAGTCTTTGTTGGTATTTTATAGCTTATGACGTATGTTCGTTAAGCGGTTGCGTACTGAAACGCGTAGTTTGAGCGGACATTTGATCAATGCTCAGAAAGAGTCGTACACCTGCATGAACGCTTGATGACAGACGCTCCTATAACTGTAGTGTTACTGCAAGATATTATCTTGTAATCTGCTGGAGACTGGGAAGCTTCACTTTAGGAACCAAAGTAACATTTTTCTTGTTTAGACTTTTTAGTAGCTTGCCAGGATAGAAGAACCCTTGAATAAATCAGACACTAAGAAATATCTCTCTTATTTTTTTAATCATATCATCATCCAATTTCACAATAGACTTACAATTATACTATCAGGGAATGGTAAGATTTTTCTACCACAACCAGAAAAATTCAGACCCAACCCAAAATCTTCAATGTATGTAACTTGTTTGGTTACACAAGCTTTTTCTTCTTTAGTCTTACCCCACAAAAGAATATATAGACCAATGATGACGAGAATCGATCCCAGAACACTGTATATTTCCATGGGAAAGAGTTCTATGGGTTCCACGGGTTCAATGGGAAATCCGGCCAAGACATTTCTAGCACGGGTCTGGCCTGGCCAAGCCTCCTAACCAACCAACCCGACCAAGTCCCACCACTAGTGTAAACCCATATTACAATGAAGATGGTAAATTAACCAACATTCATTACTGTACGAAATTATCAGAACAACACTGGTGCTCACTACAGCATTCTCAGATAGTCTATGATTCTTATATGACAAATCTCAAGCTCCTAGATGGATTTCCCACTAGTATAAAGCAATTTGAGTTTCACCACCTCGCATCAGATGCTACAGATTCATCACCTTCTGAAAAATATGAGTACCAAGCAGAAGTAAAATACTTGAACTGCTTTTTTGTTATTTTTTATAAATCTTTTTCTGTTTGTAAACGTTGGCTATCTTTGATTCGATCTTCACACTTTGTCGAATCACACCGTATCCAAGCAAAAACTCACCATCCATCACTTATTATCAGAACTACTAACCGCAGCGAACAACAAACCGAGTTATTCTTAGTGAATCGCCATATGATTTATTTTTCATGTTAAAAAATCGAAATTGTATATTAAAATATATATTACCTGTCTACGCAAAGCAGCAACTATCTGATTGCTTAGTAGATTAATTGTTCTAATATGACCCTAAGGTCTTATGTCAATATGGCGAAAGCAATTAATGGCAAGTTAGGTTGTGTGAAATAGCCAACAAATAGTATTATGTATGATTGCTTAGAAAGTATGAATGTTGTTATGTCCCAAGAGAGTAATGAAGTAGACGATCTTTTGGCGAAAGATGCAAAACTCCCATGATCAACCTCTTCAATTAGTGCGTATTCATTTTGGGTTGAGTTCACATTTTATTTAAGGGTTAATTGATGTTTGGTACTCAGGTTTTGACCAACTTTAGTTTTTGGTCTAACATTTGTCAAACGTTAGGGCTCGGTATGATGAAGGTGAGGATTCAACTAACAAAGGTAACTTTCTTGAACTTTTAGGATGGCTTGGTGAAAACAATAAGAAAGAAATAGAAACTTACATATTAAAAAATACACCTAAAAACTTGATGTTGACATCACCGGATATTCAAAAAACCTCATATCTACATATTTTTATTAATGGATAATACACCCATGAATAATTAATGTTTGAAAAGACAAGGGCAAGTACACTGCTAATTTATTGCTTATAACATATATAGACACACCTTGGTGACAAACAAATTACATGATCTACCTCAAAGATCAGTAAATGATAACATAACTATCGTTGGTGAACTTTTTCATCATATTATAACATTAGATATCACCAAAGATCCCCAAATTGCACTCAAGTTGAATATTCAGAAAGCTAAATATGAATTCTCAGTCGTAAATAGAGGTTACAGATGGGTACAGAATACAATCCAACCGTAAATTGGTGTATACTGTTAGATTTTTAGGCATCGACCCAGCTGTAGAAGACACTTACGGTTAGATTTGAGAAGTGAGTTGTTAGTGTGTATAAATAGGGATGACCGCAGCAGCTTCCCAGAAGGTCACCCATCCCTGAATTACTCCCGCCTGAGCACGCTTAACTGCAGATCCTTTTGCCAACTCTGGAGCCAATTGTGTTGTAAAGGCCTCGGTGTTAGGAAATGACAAACCATTACTTATATTCCAATCGTCGAATCCTATCTGGCTCTTCTGTTTTGGGTTCATTCCTAACCTGACTACAACGTCGAAATTCTTCTCAATATGACTTAGTCACCCTAATTATGTGCTTTACTTGATACATTAAGAACCCTGAAGTGTAGCTTATTACATAAAATACCATTGAAACATTTAGATGAACCGACAACCGGGGCTAAAATGGTGCCATAAATGGAAGGGACAGAGCTTCGATTCCCTATAGATTTTTGCCAGGTTTATGTCTCTCCCTATTCTCTCTTAAATTCATCACCCTCTTCTTTCATCATCACAATTCTTATATCTTACCTCATATATCTTTCTCTCCATCCACATTTGTGGCGAACGTGAGTTAGGATTTTTATTTATTTTTTGATTAGATTTGCTCGAGGACTAGCAAATAATGCCCACTTGTATTTGTAGTTCTTTGATTGCATTATCAGTTGTCTGCTGATTTTTCTTCATCATTGATGTCATATTCTTCATCATGGCAAGCATCTATGATGACTCTGAGTTATGTTGTTACTATTGCCTTTACCGCGGTTGTTCAGGAATTTAGATACAACATATCTGCTGATGTTATTTCTAATGAGAATAGTCCAGGTATGAACATATCTGTTAATTGCCGAAGGAGTACTTTTTTATTGTATATTTTTTGACTTATTTTCTATTTTCTTCTCCCCTTCGGTCCCTTTTCTACCGGGAAAAAAAACTTGAACCGTTTGTCGCCTTCTCCCTCGGATTTAGTCCATACTTGGAGCAAATTCGAGGTGGGATTTCTTTTTTGAAAAGGCTAGGGTTAGCCTAAATGAGAGGTTCAATGCATCTTTATGACATTGTTTCTCGACTGTGGCGCATCAGAGAGAGCGGCGCATTATATGTGGCTTATATTTAAGCAAAGTGCTATGATAACACATTTAGTAATAGGCCGTGAGTCACTAGATGAAAAATCCCACTAAAACATACCTGAGCTCTTCTTTTCTCTTCCAACTCTTCTGTCTCAGCTTCAGTGCTGCATTTTCCTGATAAATTGAACCTGCATATTCAAATCAGTTTTAACCTATTTTGCAGGATAAAATACAGCCTACACTTAACTGATAAGAAAAATATGCATAAAAATTATAATTAGTGGTAGTTGGATAGTTAAAATTCTTTCTGATTTGATTAGGGATGCACAAACCCGACTTCATCCGCCAATCCGATCCGCACCCGACCCGCCGAAAGAAGGGTCGATTATGACTCACAATTTAAGATATCCGTCTTACGACGGGTCGGCAACGACTTACACCTTCACCCACCCGACTTCACATGAACCAAAACTACCAAAATGGTTTCTTTAAATACAATATCTTTCATAAAAAAAGACCTTAATTTTGTAAGAAACAACAATTCCCAGTATTAATTTCAACCCTAAATTCCTAAAAGATAAGAAAAGAGATAGTCTCTTACAATCGAACACCAGGCATCAACAGTGATGGAAACCATCCTACAGGAGGAGGAGACCAATGCAAATAATGTACAGGGGTCCTCAAAGGAGTAACTTGAACTAAATTAATGATCTAATCTAATGTCTATATGATAAGTAGTACAAAAATTAAAAATGCATTGCACAGTTGTGTGAGTGTGAGTGTTATTGGCGACGAAGGGTAGGCTCGAAAACGCTAAACGTGGGCCAATTTTTATTGTCTAAATGTGGATCAATAAAATATAACCATTTAAAAACCTTTTGAAAGTCCCACTTAAGCTTTAAGCTTTAAACCAGATTCTTTATTAATTTTAGTGGTAGAAAGGATTGGTCCGTTACTTCATAAAAATTCACTTCTAAAATTGTACATGGTAATTTTAGTGTTGCATATGTGTGGCCGTTTGCTGAAAGCATAGAATTCTAGTTGTCTTTGCCAAAGCGTCCACAGCTGTGTTGTGTTAACCAGATTAATTAATCACAGATGTTAATGTTTAACCTTTAACAATAGATCTGATAAAAAGTTTTTATATGCATGTGTAACTTCAAGATTATACATTTTAAAATGCATGTATAACTGTTTTTTACACAAAGTTATGCATGTGT
Organism: Papaver californicum; assembly: GCA_023531435.1. NCBI lineage: Eukaryota > Viridiplantae > Streptophyta > Magnoliopsida > Ranunculales > Papaveraceae > Papaver > Papaver californicum. The sequence continues at coordinate 412,288 of JAJJMC010022104.1, read as the reverse complement.
AACTTTTGGTTACAAATAGAACAAAATCTTACAGTTAGGAACTAGCCTTGTAATGCAAGTAACCCACGGTTGTGCTAGTGCCCTACAAAAATTAGTGTTCATCCAATTGTGCGGAAAAATAGAGCAACGCAACTACACAATGAAGAAGCAGGTAGTGGACGATAAAGTGACTCGTATTTTCTTGGCGCATCCGAAGAAGATCCAAGTGAGTGCGATGTCCAATGGATTTTTAGACTTGCACCCGCACCCAACCTAATATTTATTGGATTTTTAAGAATGGACACATGTCCAATCCACCCATGAGCAGATTGGGTGTCCAAATGCCGAAATACTAGTGAATTTGGTCGGGCTGCAATGGGAGAATGTTAGAGGAATCATGTGTACATGGTAGGAACCCATGATTACTACGGCTCATGCAGGAAATTTGTAATGCATGTCAATGATAAACACGCATGATTAATTTTACGGGCGTTTGAAACAAGTGAAAGTTACGAAAGTTGTCGAAGCACAGACTTACCCCAAAATTAGAACTAGGATAAAAAAGTCAATGACTAGTGACTAGCATGTATTAAGAGAAAATGATATATTGATTGTGGTTTCAATCCCGTGTATTGGAGGACTCTCACATAGGAGGGACCCATGGAACTCCATAACCTACCCCCTATAATCCCGCCACCCGTGGTTGTGAAATCAATCAAGTATTTCCATACCCCGGAATATGTACCAAATATATCTTCTATCACTGCCATTAAGTTACTATTTGACGATATTCCTTTTCTCATTATCAAGATTGCTACTCTAACTATACTCCCTAAATTAAGTAAGACACCGGAATATTGTAATCCAACTTATGTCCGGAATCAATTCCTCACAACAAAAACTGGTTGTACAAGAGATTAATTTTGACATTTTTTTATTTTTATTTTCTTGAAATAAAAAGGATATATATTGAATAAAATATAATTACAAAGTTATATGTACAAATGACACACACAAAAAAAACATCAAAAACTAAATGGACTTACAGAATAGCTATTAACCATTCCATCTTCTTGTTAATTTATTCTTGTTGTCATGAAATGATATTTTGAAGGGAACTTTCAGTGGAGTTAGATGATTTTCATCAGGAGCCAGATCGCAAAGCAATGAGGAACCATGAGCACCAAGACCAACCGCATATAAAAGGAAACGCAGCTGTAATAGATCATGCAATTTATGTTATGCCCGATTGTTTTAATGTTTAACGTACTCACAATTTCCAAGGCATACAAGTTAAAGGTTGAGAAAACGGGTGGTGGTGACGCGCTATCGTTTTTTCCCAAGTTAATTTAGGTTTTTCTACGATATTTGGCTTCAAATGCCTCTCAGACTTACGATAAGTCACTTCTGAGCTAATACTTAGCCATTAAATGTGCCATGTTACTCTAAAGAAAGTATATGACCACAAAAATGCTTCAAAAAAAATTATTATACAAAAAGAAAAATATCATTTGTTTTGGGATAAGTCTATAATTAAAATAAAAAAAAATTGAACGGTTGGCGTGTTTTCCTATCAGCACTAACTAGATGGCGGATTAACCTAGCAGCTGGCTAACCAGTTAGCGGATGTGCTAACCAAAAATTTTAAATCGGATATAATGAGTCAGATTCAGATAAGTCCGAGAAAAAACAAAAAACCTTCTCGTTGTTATTACGCATATTATTTTTGACACACGAGAATATCATATTCCACAAATATGGGGTTCTAATGGGTTCGTTCCACTTCTTGTAATTGATATAAGGGAATAGGTTTGTGTTTACCTAACAATATTTTTAAAACAGTCCACAGGAGTGATTTCACTATGATATGATGATGATTACAAGCTCTCAGTCTTAGTACATGGATGCTCTCAGCAGTTCTCTCTCTCTATGCCTCACAAAGAATGACTCAACCCTCTTTACATTGTTTACAGACTATTTATAGGCAAATAGTGAAAGTGTTTTTATATTATTTAATAAGGCCGTGGGGAACAAGAAATCTATAAAGAAGTTTTAAACAACAAGGAATTGAAGAAAAAAGTTACAATTGTCAAGGTTCTACGAAGTTCAAGAGTTCATCATCAACAATTGAAGACCGAAGACTGAAGACGTTTCTATTAAATGTTGTGAGACTGGTGATGATTGTCGATCGGGTGAGAAGGTAAGTAAGCATTCCCATCCTCGCATAGTGGTTGATTTCCTTTCTTAGAGTTCAACAGAAAAACAAAACAAAAAGGGGTTCTTTTCTTCCCACATTTCTATGGGATAACATCCTCATATAATTCAAAAGGTTATCTTTCCTTCCCACCATTCAAAGTGTGCAGGATTTCTATCTTCACTCCTTCCTGCACACATGAGAACCATGAAGTGCGTCTTTTAAGTGTCAATTATATAAAATCCTATTGGTGAGGCAGAAATATCCGATCGCTCTTGAGGCTGGATTCTTTCATATGGTGGTTTTCTCCTAACTCAAGAGTTAAGCATGATAATAATGTTCTTTGGAATTTATAACTTCTTATTCTTAGTGTGTAGAAACTTTATGTCCTCATAGCTCTTTAGATGTTTGTGACTTTGAAGTTGGAGTAGGTTTTATGGGTATACCTCTTGTAAACCCTCACGAGACTATAACTCGTCCACTAGGGACACCTAGGGTTTAAAGGCTTATTACACATGCTAAGTGTAACTGTATCCTCAACGAAAGGGAGTTGTTGTATTTAGTTTACTTTAGTTTAGATTTGTAGTTTACTCGAGGACTAGCAAAAGGAAAATGTGGGGGAATTTGATAGGTGCATTATTTGCACCAGTTTGGTACTCTAATTCATTGTTTTCTTGTTAGTTTTCGTATCATTATGCTTTGATTTGTTTGATTTTGAGTTTCTTAGGTGTTTTGGAGTCATCTCAACCAAAGGAGAAGAAAGGAGTTCATTACGACATGAAATGAACAAGGAAGTCAAGTTATAGAACTGAAGAAGGGCAAAAAAAACAAGTTCAACTCGTTCAAATTCAAAGTTTCTTATCATCTTCTTGAAGAAAATTGAAAGACGAAGCCAAAGCAAAAAGAATGAGGTCATTTCGAGTTTGTATGAGGAAGGTTTGAGCAAAACAGCCGAAAAGAAGTAAGTGAAACACTTAGCAAAATATTCGGTTGATAATAGGAGCCCGTGCCTACCGATTATGGGCTGTTATGGACCAAAAATCACTGTATACTTCATAAATATAATCGGTAGATAATGAAGGGGTCGAGACTACCGATTATGGACGCTTTGGGAACATGAAAACATTGTATACTTGACAAAAATAATCGGTAGAAAGGTGGAGAATGAGTCTACCGATTATAGCATGACGGGAGCCACGTTTTTAACTTCTAAATAAAGGTATCATGGTCTCATGAGGACTCTAACACCTATATTTGATGAGGACTATATAAGAAGACTTCCACAACCCCAAGAGAGGATCTTTTATCACTTTACAACAAGGAGAACATAGAGTTAGGGATGGGAGTTGCGATCGATCATCACGATTTCTAGGGTTTGCTTTATTTTCTTTCTTGAATATTTTCCATGGATTTTGAGAAATCGATGAGTAACTAAAACTTTCTTATTGGTTAGAGATGTGGTCCTAAGTTGGAAAACATGTTAATTGAAGTATTCATTCTCATATGTTCATAATTTCTTCAATTTCGCTTATATTCTACCATTAATAACGCCATGTATGATTGATTGCTTATTTGTTTAAGTCACGAATTAGATGGGCAACTAGGGTTTGAGATCCGGAATAGTCGAAAGATCCTTGTTACAAGTAGCATAACATAGTTTTTAATGACGGGATGTTATCATGTAATTATGTGTAGAATCGTGACATAGGTTGAATCCGTGTGGCTCTTGTGCCAAGTTATTCATTGAAAAGGATTCAAAGAGTGGCTCTTGCGCCTTTGATGATAATAGGAGTTTTTCCGGAGTAAGCATGTGATAAGATGCTTTAGGGTTATTGATATTAAGAGAGAATGAATGTTGAGTATGATTCAGTTGATAACATGTTGGAAGATAGAAGATGAAACCTCTAACCAGTACTTTTTACCTTTGATATTCATATTAGTTTGTTTATTTAGTATAATTTAGTTATAATCACAATAAAAAAAACCCATGTTTACATAAGTAATCAAAATAAATTGACAACCCATATCTCCTTGAGGAACGAACTTGTTCTTTTTACTATATTCAAATCCATATTTGTGAAGTAGAGAACTTGAAAATAATTTTGCTTGGCTGACAACCCGGCCACTGTTGCTAGTACTTTTTATGCAAATGAATGCTTCAAATACTTCTTCTGGCATACACGAGTTTTCTGGTTTTTCAAGTGACAGAACTACGGCTCCACAATGGTTGTCTGACTCTGGTGCTACAACACATATGACTGGTGATGAAAATCTTCTACAACAATCTACTTATCATAAAGGAAAAGAGCATGTATAAGTGGGAAATGGTATGTCTCTGCCTATAGTTTCAGTTGCTAATTCTAGGATACAAACATATGAAACTAGTTTTAGGATACTTACCTTAGTTCCCGATATGAAACATAATTTGCTTTCAGTAGCTAAATTTACTAAGGACAATAGTTGTTATCTCAAGTTTTATCCTAATGGTTATGAGATCAGGGATTTATATTCAGATGTCTTGTTAGCTCAGGGAATGTGTGTTAACAATCTTTATCACATATCTCATTTACCTCTGAATTCTAAGTAACCTTATTCTTTTTCTACTTATTTATCTGCTTCTCCTCAAGTGTGGCATAATAGATTAGAACATCCTTCTAAGTATATTATTCAAAAGTTGCATGCTCAAAGGCAGATTGTGTTGAATTATGTTACTTCTTCTATTTTGTGTCATCCTTGCCATCTTGCTAAGAGCAAGAAATTTCCATTTCGGGTGTCTAATTCTCATGAGGAAAAACCATTGTCATTAATACATTGTGATGTATGGGGTCCTACTATTTCATTTTTAAATGGCTACAAGTATTATATTATTTTTATATATGATCTTAGTAGATTTCATTGGATTTATCCAATGAAATTGAAGTCTGATGCTATCAAATGTTTTGAACAATTTAAAAATCTTACTGAGAATCAGTTTACAACAAAAATAAAAAAAAATCAAGTAGATGGTGCTTCTGAATTAGTTAAAGGTCAGTTTAAAGTCTTGTTAGAGACTAGTGGTATTCTTATCAGGATTTCTTGTCCTAAAACTCCAGAACATATCTAGACGAAAGGAAGCATAGGCACATTTCTGAAATGGGAAATTCTCTACTTTTTCATTCATCTTGTCCGAAAGAATTTTGGTATGATGTTTTTCTTACAACAACATATCTCATAAATAGAACTCCTACAAAATATTAAAATATAAATATACATTTGAAGTCTTGTTTGGTGTTGTTCCTGATTATTATATTCTCAAAACTTTTGGCATTGTTTGATATCCTTGTTTAGCTCATTCAAGAGTCCATAAGCTATCTCCTAAATTTGTTAAGTGTGTGTTTATTGACTATAGTGCTCTTCATAAGGGTTATAGGTGTTATAATCCTAATTCTAAAAAGGTACATGTGTCTAGACATATGGTGTTTGATGAATCTCAGTTTTATTTCATTAGTTCTGAAACTCCTATCTCAATTAAGTCATCTTCCAATTCTTCTTCTTCTGATGTTGTATCTGAATTTCAATCTTCTTCTGAAATATTGCCAAGTAATACTATTGTGACTAGAGCAAAAAAAGGCATTTCAAAACCAAAGCAATTTACTGATCATGTTGCTTTTTCATCTGTTAAACATCTAGTTTCACCATCATTTTCTACATTGTTAACCACGGTTTCTGATCCTAAGACATTTAAAACAACCATTAAAGATCCTAAGTGGAAGAAATTATATGCAAGAAGAGTATGATGCTTTAGAAATAAATGAGACATGGTTTAAAGTACCATTTGAGCCACATATGCATATGTTAGGTTCAAAATGGGTCTATAAAATAAAATAGAAGTCTGATGGCACAATAGATAGATGTAAATCTAGGTTGGTTGCAAAAGGCTATGATCAACATAATGGTGCAGTACAGTGGTGAAGTATAATACAGTCAGAGTTGTTCTATGCTTGGCATTAACTAGAAATTGGCAGATAAGACAGCTTGATGTTAGTAATGAATTTTTATATGGTTTTCTAAATGAAAATGTTTATATGGCACAACCAAAAGGGTTCGTTGATTCTGATAATCCTACACATGTATATCATCTTAAGAAAAATTCATATGGGTTGAAACAAGCACCAAGGGTTTGGTTTCATAGATTTAGCAGTTTTCTTATATTTTATGGTTTGAGAAAGTCTATCTGTGATAATTCCATGTTTGTGTTTACAAGTCAGAATGATATGATAGTGTTACTATTATATGTTGATGACATGGTTTTAACTGGAAGCTCATCCACTTTGATAGATAATCTTGTTGTTTCTTTAAAAAGTGAATTTGCTATGAAAGAATTGGGAGATTTGGGGTTTTTCCTTGGTATTGAAGTTGTTAGGAATTCTGATACACTAGTTTTAACACATAAGAAATATACTTTGGAGTTGTTGGACAAAGCAAAGATATTAGATAGTAAGCCCTGTGATACACATGTTGTTAAAGCCTATTCATGATGGTCAGTTGTTAGATAATCCAAGTGAGTACAGAACAATAGTAGGAGTTTACAATATTTGACTGTTACAAGACCAAATATATGTTTTGGTGTGAACTATGTGTCATAGTTCATGCATTCTCCAACAGATGTGCATTTTCAACTTGTCAAAAGAATTTTGAGATATTTGAAAGGCACAATTGGTTTGGGAATTACTTTAAAAAGTAGTGATGTGTGTAAACTGAAAGCCTTCACAGGTTCAGATTTGGCAGGTTGTCCAGATACTAGAAGATCAACCTATGGTTATGCAATTTTTCTGGGTCCAAATCTGGTGTCTTGGTCCAAATCTGAAGCTTAATATAAGTGTGTATCTACTGCATCAGCTGAGTTGCAGTGGCTTTCATATTTGTTAGCTGAGTTGGATGTTGAAGTTACAAATCATGTGTTGCTTTTATGTGATAATACAAGTGCATTGTCTCTGGCATCTAAACCTTATTTTCATGCCAGGACAAAGCATATAGAGATTCAATATCATGCATAAGGGAGCTGGTGGAGAAAGGGTTTTTCCAGCTTTTGCATGTGTCTAGTGAACAACAACTTGCAATTTGTTCACAAAGGGGTTGTGTTATCCTATTTTTTCAAGGCTTTTACATTAATTGTTGGGTTCTTCTTCTTCTTCAGTGCTTGTGTCTACTACAAATGACGATTAGTTTAATTTCTGTTAGATTTTGCTTGTATTTCTCTTGTATTTGTTGTTCAAACTGATACTTGTTTACCAGTATCAGTTTACAGGGGTGTGTTAGAAATAGTTTTGGTCAAGTCAATTCTTCTATAACTTAGATTGACTTGACTAGTTTGACTATTTTTACAACTGTTATGACAGCTTTATATTCTGTAATAACTTTGTCTGGATTTTATCTCTTTTCAATATATTTCATTACAACGTTTCTCACATTTTAATAATTCAATTTAGTCATTATTCAAACGAATTCCACCCTACCTACTCATATTTAAAAAGAAAAAGAGAAACAAGGCACGAAAGCTATTGTCTGAAACACAAATTTAAATTTTAAAAAAATTAACCTTTCAAGTCCTTCTTTCATATGATATTAACAATTTTTCACTAATAAAATTTGTCTCTTAACTTTCTTTCTATTTTTTACGGTTGCTCGAGCACTGCCACCACTAGACCATAACAATCATCTGCTCCAACACTACCACTACCATTAATTTCTGGTTTAATATCTACTTATTCGTACTACAACAAATGATTGTTGAACTACTAATGTGAACACTAAAGATCACGTGATAGATCTCATGGTCACTATCAATGTTTTCAAAATATAAACAGTAATAAAGATAACAACAATGTAATACGGTATAATAAATTGACAATTGCGAGAACGTAAGTGCATAAACATAAAGAACACATGTTTTTCACGTGGTTCGACTATGCCTACTCCACAGGGTATTGAGATTAGTTTTACACTATGATAAAGAAAGTATTATAATGAATCTAGCTTAAGTCGAATGACTTTGACAAAGAGGAAGGGGAAAGAATACAATTATATATATATATATATATATATATATATATATATATATCTTTGTTACCTTTTCTCTCCAGTTTTTCCCAACTCCCAATCCATTGGTGGAGTTGAGAATTTATTTAGTGACATGTGGGACTCGCTCTTTTCAGAGTTGTCGAGCACTTCCCCGCACCATATATTGTGGGTGGCTTCTTTGCTTGTCGCGCTCTATGCTGCGTTGGTACGAGTAAGTACGTGTTGCGCATCCACCTCTTTATTGATCCACTTAATGTATGCTACATGCAATCTGTTAACCCCATTTTATGCTAAGTAGGTAACCTCATGCCACGCCAGATAACCATCTCTTTGTCATGTCTTATCAATATCAGTGAAGACCACATCTGTCCATTATCTATTTTGAATTTGTATGGGGATGAGGTATATTAATTCAGGGCTTGGTCTAGTATATCGCATATACACCATATACTTTTCTCTCATATCTCATATGAGGCCACGTGTATGGCAGTGATTTATTACTACTGTCCATTTTTTTCGTATTCTACCAAGGATAGGATAGGAATAAAAATTTCCACGCCTGCGTTTTGCAATAACTTCCCTATATTAAAGGACGGTCTTCATTTTAACGTTTTTCAACTTCGCATGGGGGGTCATAAACACATGGGACTTTACTTTCGTTCCTCAGACATTCCAAAAAATCTGAAATTCTTTTTGAACTGAAAACAACCTTTCACTTTTTTCTTTTCTCTTGTCATTCTTCTGCATCATTTTGTTGTAGAAGTTTTTTCGCCTTTCTTCCTCCGTTTTGCTGATTTTTGAGAATCAGGTCTTGTGAGTAAAGTTCTTTGTAAATTTGATGATCTTTTAAGTGTTTGCTTCTGCTATTTATCCTTTGATCATCATAACCACCATTGTTGCAGGTGAAAAATGTTTCTAAGTTTTATTCTTTATTTGAAGTTGTTTTACTTGTACCTGGTTGTTTTTGTTTTATTGGTCCTTGACTGGATCGGAATCTTCTACCAATCGTGATGCTACCTAATTTATTGGTTTTGCGTCATTCCTGTGTTTATTCTGTATGTGTATTAGTTGGGATTGTGATAAAGAACAAGATTCATACTCGTATTATATACTCTTTCCCATGTTCTTCTTTATAACTCCAAATTGATATGAACTTTCTCCATGATTGATTTGTTTTAGAGTTTTTTTGTGATCTAAAAGAATCGAAGAATGGTTTCACATGGTAACGATGACATGCACAAGAGAATTTCGCACAAGACATCCCTGAACGTATACTATGGACAAGAAAATTTCCCACTACCCGGCAAATACGTCACATGCGCTCGGGAAAGTTCTATCTTTTGTTGAGTCTTATACACCTAGCAAAGACCCGTTGTCTACGCAACGAATTCGGTCTATCGCTCCCGATCAAAATCCTACGGCATCTAAGACTTATACAACTGGGAGATTCTCCGCAGCTATTGGTGATGATAACGTCTGGTATCTTCTGTATCGCAGGAAAATAAGAAAGGTCGAGGGGATGACAACAGCTGGAGGCAAATTAATCTGGAGGCCTTCAATAGAAAAGTTCAATGTGTACTTTTACGATAAGGGTGGCGATCTCACTTTTGAGATGATAAAGGATTACTTGTATGACCATCTGTATTTACTAACCACGGTGGGAGCAATTGAGGCTGGTCTGCAACTTCCCTTATACAAGTACCAGGATTATTTTTATTATGATGTGCAATGTGCTTGTTAAACGCGGGTTTACCGCAAAGTAGCCCACTGTCAATCCATGGATAAGTACAACGAGAATTGGTGGTGTGTTGCTGAAAGAATGTTATAAACATTGCATGGGAAAAACTACTAAGAGGGTGAACATTACTACATAAATATAATAAAAATGATCGAATACAAACAACTTACTCTCACGGTTTAATCGAAAAGTAGAATTGAAACTAATTTTTGATGAAACTAGGGGTAAATATGAGGTGTTTATCACAAAAAAGTTGATCCATAAAATATTTCATATAAATAAGAAGTTGAAAAGTCATCTAGGCATAATAACCAAACTGTAAGATAAATTAAAATTAGTTGTAATAGCTACGAAATCATAACAGTTGTACCAACTATCCTAGGCACTGATGTCATACAATCCACATTTTAATCAAAGCTAAGTCTCAAACTATCTTTAATTAAAATGGGGAAAAATATGTAGATGAAAAATTATCGCATCTACCCGTAGTTAGAAGCAATTAGTGCCAATAACTGAAAGCTAAGAAGAAATCTAGAGTCAATACCGATTATCACCTGAATCACGTGACAACAGCTAAATTTACGAGATAATAACTCGAATTATACGAACATGACTATAGATATCTGGAATGTAAAGCTGGGAGCTGAGAAGTGAAACGTTTGAGTTAAAGAGCTGACTTGATATCGGAGACCTGGATTTCGGAGATGGAAGCAGTATAGTTATATGTAGCTAACAAGATGAGCACCTGAAAAGCTGGAATATGTAAGAATATAGATCATACGTCTACTGGAAGATACGGAAAATATAAAGTGATATGATGGGTCCCAGTTGATAAGTGAAATGTAATTAGTCCCCACATATCACACAATAAACATGTGGTCATCTCTTGTGATATAGCTAGTAAGGTTCATTTTGTAAACAGACTACACTCTCATCAATAAACTTAATCTTTAACTTCTATCTCCTAATTGTTTTCTTCTGTTTTATTCTTTATCCATCTGTATTAACGAGTTTCATAACCCTAATTTTAGATTCTAGATTCATAATTTAGCCACATAATCAATCAGTTATAAAAGAAACTCATATCTAAACGGGAATCTAAATCTTGTGAAGGCACGAATCTTGACCAGTAAATAATTGTACCTTCATCTTGTGTTCTTAGTATTTCTTTAGTAGTTATACTTGGGTGTAGGATGTCTATATGATGACGAATTTATTGAGGTTGCTATGGTTGATTTATCTCTTCAAGATTCTTGTGGAAACTGATCCTATGCTAGTGGCCTTCCTCAGATTGTCAAACCAAGGGATGGTAATCAAAATACTCCATAATAGAAAAATGATTGTTTGAATCGAGTTACAGTTCCTCTTACCCCTATTGGTGCACGAAGAATTGAATTTGATTCAGCTCAGAACTCGGTGTATAATTAAACCTTTTTAGTTTAGTCATATTTGAATTGTATAAGTTAATTTTCAAAATAAGCAAAGTCTTTTTTCATAAAGATTTAGATACAAAGTTCAGTTGTAATAAATGAACAATTAAAAATAAAAAATAACCAGAATGTATATTATAAAATAAAAAAAATATTATTTAGGATATTTATTTTGTACCGTATATAAATACGGAGTTTTAGATTTTAGTAGCCTTATTAGATAGGCGGAACTCTAATACTAAAATGAATTTTTCTATATATTACCTCTATTTATGATGTATTGGTATCATCATAATTAAATTGATATTTTTAGTATTGGAAATGTGATAAAAGATAAAACTGTAAAGAAAATGCATATATATATATATATATAAAAACAAAAAACTTTTTTATTTTAAGAAAATTTTACTTCTTTAGCGATCAACTTGAAAATTGAAGAAAATGAGCTCAGTTTTCGCTCGATTTGCAGTGCAAAAGAATCGTTCGATAATGAACGAAAACTAGATTAATAGACTGATATTGAGGCCGGTTTCAGACAAAAACCAGAACTAGTAAGTATAATCATTCTAAAACTGATTCTGGACAGACCAAATCCTGATTACAGTGAAGTCCCCAAACAGGCAAACATACTGCTTACTAGGGCTGCACAAACCCGACCCAACCCGCCAACCAGACCCGCACCCGCCCAAATTTACCCGACCCGCACCCGGCTCGTTAATGAACGGGTCGGGTGCGGGTGATTTTTTTTATACCCTCTTATCAACGGGTAGGGTGCGGGTGATAACTCCTCTCACCCGACCTGACCCGCCCACCCGCCATCTCACTCATAGAGTCATAAGACTCATATGTATCTTCATTCTTCATTCATCGACTCTGTCTCTATTCTCTTCTATGTTCTCTATTCTTCTTCAACGATTCTTACTTCTCTTTCAGTTCATTTGTTTCAGAAGTTACAGAGCACACCACCACCACCACCGTGAACCCAAGAATCATCACCACCACCTTGTTTCTTCTGTTGAATCTCTATCAGGTACAGGTATTGTTTTTTTTTTTTTTTAAATAAATTGCCCTAATTAAAATTAATGTTTGTATCATTACATGATTGAGTAGCAATTGATTATGGTTTCATTAGTTTTGAGTGATTGTGAATCTGTGATGCTCATATCCAGCTGATGTTTTCTTAATTAGGGTTTTTAGGTAAGTTTTAGGTAATTTCAATTAGGTTTGCTTGATCGTTTTCCTCTTCACGAAAGTTTTAGTATCCACCATAAGTTGTGATCTGTGAAGATGTGAACCATTTTTCTCTGTTCAGTTATTTCTCTGTTGAAGATGTGATACTTATGGATGAATCATTGCAACTGCTGCCTGTTGTAGAAACTCTTGATCTGAGTCGAAATAGGTTTGCCAAAGTGGATAATCTACGCAAATGTGTACAGTTGAAACATTTGGATCTTGGATTTAATCATCTGCGGACAATTGCATCGTTTGCTGAGGTAAGTCTGGTTGAACTATTGTGTTCTGTTGTTTGATTTATGAATTTGATGTTTTTGAATAGTTGGAAGATGCAATACGTGTAGGGCTGCACAACGGGCGGGCGGGTCGGTTTTGGGGTAAAACCAACTACCAACCCGTCTAGAGGCGGGTTTTGATATTCAAAACCGTATACCAACCCGTCCACAGGCGGGTCGGGTCGGTTTCAACCTGAGGCGGTCGGGTGGGTTCGGTTTATTTTGCGGGTTAACCCGTGGCAGATAGAAAAAAACTGGCAGCAAAAAACACTAAAAACAGGAAGAAAAAAAAAACAGGAAAGAAAAGGCAAATAGAGATTGAGTTGATGAATCACCCATTAAGCCTCCTAAGAAACATCAAAAAACACCGGACATCGTCAAAATATAATAACAAATACAATTATACAAGGGACATACACTAGCCACAAAAATAAGGATTAATTTATTTTCTTTGCTTTCTTATCATTTGTATTGAGTTAAATCTATATCGTTATCTTAGAAGTTCATGTGGCAATTATAGAACTTGAAATGGTAAGATTTTTAAATGATTTCTGAAATTTTAGTTTGGAATAGTCTGTCTTTGGAAATTTGTGTAGGCTTCGTTACACAATGAAAATGAGTGATTTTTGGCTCATTTGAAACTAGAAAGAATAAGCTAACACAATAAAATTGTAAGAAAATACAGTAAGGTTTATAGCTATGTTAAAAAGACTCATCAAAAAAAGAACAGGAATCCCGTATTCAGAAAATGCAGTTTCTGCAGTTTGAAATCAAAAATTCGTACAAAAATCATTTCTCAATGGAATTCAGAAATTTTGGTCTTGTTTGAAAGCTGAGAGAGTCCTCTTTGACATAAAAATAATAGGGAAGGGTATTGAAGTACAGGTCAGTGTGAAAACATCTTGACAAAACAGTACACCAACACAGGTTCAGAATAAACGGGTTAAACGGGCGGGTGCTACACTAAACCCGTAAACCGACCCGTGGTGATCGGGTTTTAAATTTTCAAAACCGTATACCAACCCGTAGCGGGTCGGATCGGTTATAAAACCGACGGTTTTGTTGGGTTCGGGCGGGTGTGGTTTTTCGGGTCCGTTCCTGTGCAGCCCTAAATACGTGTACTTGGACCAGAGCTTGTTAGTTTAAATACAAAAAGGACTGTGACATAACCTAATGAACTGGTCATTGTAGTACTTGGGATTAGAATGTTATGTGATTTGATGGATTCCTTATGACTTGGTGTTTATATAGTTTGTCAACTAAAATTCTATTAACTACTGCATTAATGACCATTGCATCTAGTATTATGAATTTTCACTAGTGTATTTATCAGTTGTGGTGGGACATTAGAAGGGAATAATGAGAAGATTGACATACAATAATCACAATCTCGTATGAATGTGTAACTTTTCAAAACTACCAGGGGCAAATCATTAGATGTGTCAAAGGTGTAATTGGATCACTCGTCAAACATATGTCTCTGACTGCGTTGCATAAATTGCTTCAACCAACTTCTTGGTTGTTAGAGTCTGAGGTCATGAATTAGGAATCAGAATAATTGGTATAACGATGTATATTGGTGGTAAGCCAGCTAGTTTACGGGTATATCTTTTCTTTGTCTTCTATGGTTCTACCTGGTTTGGTGATAGGTGCATAAATCATACATTCTAAGTAGTTTTTCCTGACCCTTATATGCTATATTTGAGTGAATTATTAGGTATTTTGATTACTTTCGAAGTTTAGTCGCCTTTTCAGGTTACAGTTCAGAAACCCGCAGAATGGAGCTTAAGAGCTAGAATCACCGAGGAGCCAGTGAAACTATGCTTAAGATAGGCCTTTCATATACCACAGTGTAGGTAATTGAATTACAAAGCCAACGGTGAAAGAATGAAGTCATTCTGATCAAAATTGAGGAAGATATGGGCAAAGCCCCGAAGTGGCTTATTTGGCCTATGCAGCCAGCGGCCAGGCGCAAGTGCGGCTGAAGCATGGATCGGTAATGTGCTAAGTCATGATTTGAAGAGCTAGAGTGGTCCGAGTGGAAGGTGGATAGCATTGGTGGACTCATGGCTATCTTGTGGAGGTTCTATGGGATTGGGAAAGCTTTGGAGTTGCCATAACTTGTGGGGCTGGAATTAGGAAACTTAGCACATTTCCTATTCCTAGTCGGTTTCCTAAAAGTGGCCAATTCTAGTATAAGAAGAAAAATCGGTTTTCTCATGGATTCTTTTGGTCAATTTGGGGCAGAGAATATAGGAGATCTTGTAGGAAAAGGAGAGTTTGAGGCAAGGAAGGAAAGGTGGGGCAACAACAATATTTTGGACTTAGCCACTCACGTAAAAGAGCTAAAAAATAGGCTAAAAAGACTGAAGCAAAGGTTGGCTGGGTACTCAGGTATAAAAGGGAGAGTTTGCTGCTGGATTATACATCACAAAAATACATCATATTATAGTACAATACACGGACAGCAACAGGAGAAGAAGACATCAAAAAGGAAAAAGGCTGAAGGCGTTTTGGAGGCTGCTGGCTATCTTTGCAGCTGTGCTTCGAAGCCACAATTGTTCTTCGCTATCTTTCCGGGTTTGATTTATACTTTTCTTTATTGTTTTCCATGGGTTTTAAGAAACCCATGATGAGCTAAACCCTTCTATATTGGTTAGGGATGTAATCTGATGTTCGAAAACATGTTTATTAATTGAATGGCACATATCTCATGATTTCATGTTGTTTTTAATATCGTTCATGTTCTACTAAGTATAATGATATATGATTGGTTGCTGATTTGCTTGAGTCCGGAATCAGATAAATAAGCATTGATATCTATTGCTAGACTGGAGTTCTGAGAGTCGATTCTGTCGAGGGACTCCGGTTACAAGTAGTATAACATATTTGTTAACGACGGGATGTTGCCATACGAATATGTGTAGAAGCTTGACCTAGGTTGAATTCGAGTGGTGCTTCACGCCGGGTTATTTAGATTAACCTCAACTCACAAAGACCATAGCTATCATTGGGTTGAACTTGAGTGGAGGTACTCACTCAGGTTATCCGGTGCTAAGAATTCTAAAAGTGGCGCTTTGCGCTTTTTGATGATATTAGGAGTTTTGCCGAAGTAGACGAGATAACTGGCTACTTTAGGGTTATTGGTGTTACTAATGCATGAATGTTGAGTATGCTTTGATTGATAACATGTTGGATAACGGACGATGAAATCTCTAACCAATGCTTCTTTCCCTGATACACGTTTTTATTAATTTTGCTTTAGTTTGCTTTAGTTTGATTTAGCTTAATTCACAACATAAAACCCCCCTGTTTACTTGCGTAACTAAGAATAATAACAATTTAATTGCCTCTCTGTGGGAACGAACTTGTTCTTATTTGCTATACTTAAATCTATTTTGGAAGAGTAAGAACTCGATTATTTTGGTTGATTACGACACGACCATTTGGTTATGAAACTAAAAGGTTGATTCTGATCAAGCACTTGGTGGACTTCTCTCACCTATAAAGTTCTTGAACAGAGCCTTGCAAATTTATATTATCCAATTGTGTACTGTGGAGGATCATAGAAGATCTGAGGTGGAAAGATACTTGGCTGAGCCTATCTACTCTCCGACCAATGAGGATTCTTCTTTTGATATATTACTTTGGTGGAAGATCAACTCTGTGAGGTTTGACATTTTGCCACTCATATCCAAAGATATATTTGCTATACCTGTTTCTTCTGTTGCTTCTGAATCATCTTTTAGTACCGGAAAACGAATTTTGGATCCTTTTCGAAGTTCCTTAAATCCTAGAACACTTGAGGCATTATATTGCAAAATTGGTTACGTCATCAATTGAAAAAGATTCTTCTAGCCTTGGAGTCGAGGAGGAGGAGGTTGATATTCTTGAGTCGGGTATAATTTGTACTTCATGGATCATGGTTCTTAACTTCATATACTATTATTACTATTGGTATTTTTAATCTTTTTCATTCTAATTGTTCACTTCTTTTGTTGCAGAGCTATTTGGTAACCTTGTTGCTTCTTCCAGCATCATAGATGACGATTGATTCCTATTCGGTGACCTGGATGGTGCTGCTACTAAGATGAACTTGTTTTTGTTGCTAGTTGGGAAATGTCGTAGAATTGCATATTAAAACTTTAATTTTATTGTATAATTTTGAATGTTGGGACTTAGATTTTAAGATTATCGATTGTTGGTTAAAATGGTTTATCAGGTGGCGCGCGTGAGGATAAAAAAAACAGTCAAGTTCATGAAAAAAATTTGCATCATTTTCTGGACGGGTGATCCGCATCCGCCCGACTCGTCCCGCCATCTAGACGGGTCAGACCCGACACGACCCGAGGACAATACGGGTCAGGTGCGGGTGAAAAAAATTTAACACGCCGATGCAGGTAAGCTCAAACCCGACCCGACCCACACGATGTGCAGCCCTAAACTGCTTACTGTTTTTAAGTGGTGGGTCCACAATTTATTTTTATCTTAGCCGTAATCTTGCACAGCTTACAAAGACGGTCCTGATTTAATCTTATCAGAGGAGTCGAGGCCAGTATTTTTCTTTGAGCATATTCGTACTTGTTGTAAACCCTAGAAATCTGAATTAGGTCAAATTTCATCCCCTCCACTTTGTGAAACGTGGTTTTTTCCCCTAAAACCTGAAATCCTGAGTTTTCAAGAGCCGCTGCCGAAATACTCAAGTAAGTAGCGATGACAATCGTTCCATTACATTATTTTCGTAATTTTATGTTGTTTATGATTTTTAAGTTTCTGGAATTTTAATATATTGAAGAAATATGTGTGAAATTGTTTGTAGAATTATTACAAAATAATTCATTGTGATGTTGTTCACATATTTTGCTTATCGTTTTTCATGTATGTTTGATTCAGTCTAAGATGGAACATTCTCAAGAAGATGAAGTGGAGAGGAATTTGGAAAAAGCACATGACTTGAAAATAGAGAATCGAGAGGAAATGCTTTCCAGGCACAGGTAGTTTACTTTACTTTAGTGCCTCATGTTCTTTGCTTCGCTGTGGGTGTTCATTGTTTCATTTCTGGTCATTGTCTATGTTTGTACGAATACCTATCTGAGTATCTGTATCTGTTTCGGTTCAGATTTCTGACCTAGCTCTTTAACAGTCTTTAACTTCGAGTTCTTAGAAACCATGATATACCAGTAAACAGAATAACAAACTACCGAAGAGTTATGTAGTTATGCCAGGTAACCGTTCCCTAAAATGATGCGAAGAATGTCACCATCTGAAAAAGAGATTATAAGTTGTCACTGAAGCACTCTGTAAACTAGTCTCTCGAGAATTCCCCTATTCCCTGGCCAAAAACCACTCCCAAGATATCAATTAATATTCTAATGGACGAGCAACATTAGGTAACCATTGGCTAAAAATTATCCAATTAGAAAATGGGTCAAATAGATGCTTGGCTAAGCCACAAACCACATCATAGACCACACTGGCCAGGTACTGATTGTGTTATGCAGAAATATTAACCCCCTTTTTAGTATGTTCATGTGTCCTTGCATGTGTACAATTCAAACAGCTGAGCATGAATTTTGTAGAATTGTAAGTTTGCTTATACCCAAACTCAACCACTAAGTTTACTCGCAGGAAAGAGATTACTGAACTTCAGCACAAAGAAGTGGGTATGAAAAAGGCAGCTGCAAAAGGTAGCAAAGCTGAACAGAAGGCCAAGAAGAAGCAGGTTGAGGATGAAATCTCTAGACTGTCAACTAAACTGCAAGAAAAACATGCAGAAGAACTTGCCTCATTAGGGTACAGCAATACTGATGGCAAGGAAAAGACAAATCTTGATACTTTGGTAAAGGCCATAGCTGGTGTTTCTGTGAACATTCAAGCCGACTCTTCAAAACCCAGCAAAAGCGTGAAAAGACGTGAAAAACGAGCTCAGCAAGAAGCAGATAGAGAGCAAAGAATACAGGAAGAGCAATGCAATATTGTCAGCAACCGCATGGTAGAAGATGAAAAATTAGATAAAAAGCTTGAGCCATTAGGATTGGTGGTTAGCGAAATCAAACCTGATGGCCACTGTCTCTATAGAGCTGTCGAAGATCAATTGGCAAACTTTTCTGGAGGTTCTTCACCCTATAGCTACCAAAAGCTTCGTGAAATGGTTGCTTCTTATATGAGACAACATGAAACAGATTTCCTTCCGTTCTTCTTATCAGACAACAACATTGAAAATGATCCTGATAATTCTCCTTCGGAAGTATTCGAGAATTACTGTAAAGAAGTTGAGTCTACTGCAGCTTGGGGAGGACAGCTAGAACTTGGGGCTTTAACTCATTGTCTTAGGAAACATATTGTGATATATTCAGGATCATTCCCTGATGTGGAGATGGGCAAAGAGTATAAATCCAACAGTGGAACTAGCTCATCTAATCCAAGTGTCAGGTTGTCATACCACAAACATGCATTTGGGCTTGGTGAACACTACAATTCTATCATCTCCAAGGAGACATTATGATTGGTAAGTAGGTCTGAAGGTCTTTCAAGAGAAGGTATTTATTTATTTTTATGCTAAAAGCAACCTTGGTTTGTATTTTGGTTACATACCCATATGATCGGTAAGTAGGTCAAGTTATATTTGTTTTTCTTGCTTTTGCATTGTGTGATATTTTCCGTAAGAAATAGAGAACCCCGTAGGGCACTGAGTTGAAATTTTGAAATGCAAGTGAATATTGAAAATTATCACTAGCAAATGTTGTCTGTGCATTTGAAATCTGAATATTTTCTGCAATATTGTAATAGTTTTACAGTCCCAAGCAGTCCCACTATAACTTGGAAATGCGTCCAAATTTTATTTACGCAATGCCAAACTGGGTCTTGTTGTGCATCACATCTGCAAGTTCTCTCATTTTCCCCCTTTTGTTTAGTGAAAACGACTAGAGTCCTGTAACACCTTAACACGTAGAGCAGCATCCATAAAAGGAAGGACCATCATGTAGACATATGATTATACAACTCATGGACACGCAATTGATTTGGGGACTTAGAATCTGATATTCTATTCTACATTATGAACTAAAATTATGAAAGGACGATGCTTGGTGAGAAGCTTACAACTTTTGTGTACTGGGTTCCATTTTGATAATCTTTTATCAACATATGAATTTAGAAAGATGGAATTGATCTATGTGATGCCAGGATTCGACCCCGGATTCGACTGCTGATTTCCTTAGTCTTTGTCAATAATTTTCGGTACTTTATAGATTATATAAATTGTTCATGTATATACCTCATGGATTTCTCTCAAAAAAATTCATGACTGGTGTAGTGTAGGGTACCGGAGTTAGTAAATCCATATAATACAAAATAATTACCACTGGATTGATAATCCCCACATAATTTGGTAATTCTTTGCAGCAGTCCTAAAAGAAATCTGGTTGTGAATGACACTAAAAATTTCCCAACTTGTAGCTAGGCTCGAGTAGGATTGCAATACTCCAAGCAACCATGAATCCCTGTAATAATTGGCCTTTCATAACTGCTATAGCCACTACCTATACTCGATCAAACTTATGATCAAATCCTTAATCCTCCATGCTCTCAAATCTATGAATGAT
Organism: Papaver californicum; assembly: GCA_023531435.1. Taxonomy (NCBI): domain Eukaryota; kingdom Viridiplantae; phylum Streptophyta; class Magnoliopsida; order Ranunculales; family Papaveraceae; genus Papaver; species Papaver californicum. The sequence goes on along the minus strand of JAJJMC010022104.1, from coordinate 391,775 downwards.
ATCTTCTTTTTTTTTCGGAAAAGACAAAATGGAATATTTCTTGAAGTAAATGCCTCATGTTACATAGTACTACATATACTCAACGTAGAAATAATTGTCCGAATAAAAAATGGGATAATTTAGAATATGTCCCGGACTTGATACCTCGGTTGAGGATATGTCCTGTAACGGTCGAAATTAAGAGATATGTCTGAGTCATCCATTTAAACCGTTAAATGATCAAAAACGCATATGTGTAAGGCCGCATGTGCTAAATACGGACATTAATACCCCTGTATTTAAAATTGATTTCCAAGGTCCCAAATTGTAGATTATTGACGTGTCATCTACGAACCGACGGTCAGTGTAAAAAACCTTAATATTCTCGAAATTAGGGCTGCACAAACCCGACACAACCCGCCAACCCGACCTGCACCCGCCCAAATATACCCGACCCGCACCCGACTCGCCGATGAACGGGTCGGGCGCGGGTTATTTTTTAAAAACCCGACTTCTGACGGGTCGAGTACGGGTGATAGCTCCTCTCATCCGACCCGACCCGACCCGCCCACCCGCCCAAAATTCAAAACGTTATTTTTGCACGGGTTAACTTCACTTTCACTTCTTCTTCTTCATCTTTGTAATGCAGCCGCGAGAGGAAATCCCATAGTTCTTCGATCAGGTATGGAATATATCCTCTTACTCTCTCACTAATTGGGTCGTTTTTCTTGAAAGTAAGTGTTTAATCTGCTTAACTTCTATGTTCCATGTTTGTTTTGATGAACAAATTTCATGGATAAGAACTTATAAACCCTAATTTTTTGAATTCGTAATAAGCAGCGTCGATGGAATTATGGGTTAAAACTTAAAACGAATGTTTAGTTGATAATCGTAACATTAGGGATTTAGTTATTGTTTAAAAGATACTGTTGGAAACCCTAACCTTTGGTGATAATAATTTTCACTGTTTTACGTAGAAATCTGATCTTCTTATAGATGATAAAAGAATCTCGATGGTATGAGTAGTGGTGGAAACACATAAGGATGGATGGATTAAATTCTGATTTTGTATACTTCTTTTCTTCATGTAAATAATAAGAAGAGATCTACACTCTTTATAATGCCTCAGTGTTCCTAAATTCATTGCAGTAGTTGGCATTTGGCTTGTTTATTGTCAGTTTAATCTATGCCACTTGCCAATCAGTTTGTAGAATTTCCTCCCTCAGGTATTGGGTATGAGAAACATTAGACTTGGAAAATCAGTAAACAAGAGTATGAAGTTGGTTATACCTTCACCATGTATTTGAGCTAAAATTATGTGTTATTGAATCTAGTAACTTAGAGTCATATTTTACCAACTATAAGCATGAAATGTATCTGCGGATTGTTGAGATATAACATCTTGAGATCATCTTTGGATTTATTTATTGGATCTCTGCCTTTGTTTACCTCATTATTCATCTCGTGGTGCTATTTGAATGACTATTGTAGAAATGTCTGGTCCATGTTTTATGTGAGATTGTGTATATTGTGAACTAATTATTGGTAGTTATACTCAAGGATCGAGACTTGTTCTCCCCAACCATTTCATGCTATTGTAGACTCAAGACTTAAACCTATTCTGGCATCTATATCTATCCATGTCTAAATAAATTGGTGTTGGATGTTCATTTCTTGGTGAAGTTTTTTGAAGCCTGATATCTAAGTTATCAATTCTGTAATAGAATATCAAATGTGTAATGTGCATGTATGTGAAACTTATGGAGTTAGATTACATAATTTTTATTAAAGAAATATTCATTTTTACATTTACAAAAATGACAAACTAAAGGCTTGGTGTGGGAAGTGCTTTCATTTGTACTCATCGTACCAGAGATATGATATTCAGTAGGTTGCTAGGTAGGTTGAACAAGTTTTTCTTTTCTCTTTGCTTCTCTTGGTGGTTGCAAATGCAGGAGTCCTGGAATAGCTGCTGAACTGGTTGAACTTGTTGGAGCAACCGAATAAGCAGGACATTCTGCAAATGAACCAGGAGGTCCAGGAATAGCTGCTGAACTTGTTGCAACAAGCCAACAACCGAGAATCTCAAGCACATACTGTTATAACTCTTTCATTTTGATATAATCATACAACTCTTTCATTTTGAAGAATCTGTACACTAGACTTCTGTGACACAGATATTTTATGGGTTTTATGGGTATCTTTTTATAACTCTTTCATTTTAAGTGTACAAAACAGAAGTAAACAGACTGTGTGTTACTCGAAATGACCTTATTACCCCTCAGTTTTAAAAAAATGACAAAAATACTTATGACTGTTATTTTAATGGTTCTTTCTTTCTTGGACCTGTTGTGAATTATGTGCACATTTTGAAAACAAACTAAGTACTAGTATTGTCTGAATTTGAAAATTAAACAAAGAAAATTAAACAAACGCAACCATCCATGTGTTTCATAACATTCGAAAAAGAAAGTACATTACAATCTTCATAAATTACAGTAATACAAGGTACCCTCTAATCAACATTTCAGAAGAAAAAGGCACATATTTTTGTCATCATGGAGATTACCATCTGAGAAATCGTCAAGATAATATGGAGCAGCTGATGATGCTCTAATGGCCTGCCATATATGATGCTTACAGCTTCCAATAAAAGCACAATGCTTAGCTCCAGCTTGAGTACCAGTACCATCTGTCCTAACACCAGAGCCACTTGTAATTTCTGTTGTTCCAAGAGGTCTCTCCTGGATGCCTGCAGGATACTGTTGTTTCAAACTTCGAAGTCCAAAGAACAAAATGATATCTTTTAAATGTAGAAACATAATGTTAGATTCAATAAAGTAGCACACTACTTTGTATTCAATTTTCTGTTCACGGTGGCGTTTATCTTGACGATTCTATTAAAAGTGTCGACACTATAAAACTTTGGGAATGCTTTTCACAGCCGACTCTATTAAAAGGTCACCTTCCTCATTAGCACACATCTCTTTCAACAATCGCTCAAATTGATCAGCATTGTGCTGTAAAAAAGTAATGTTAACTGTTATACATGGAGTGTGACAGACTAGGGAAGAATATCCACTGATATTATGATGATTTGAGAGCATCCTTTGAAATTTATACAAACACACATCAAGCTAAAATAAATAGAGATTTAAAATTGCTCTCTCAATGTTACTCTGAAAATCTTATGAAACAAAAACAAAACTCCAGCAAAATCTTCAAAAATGCAAAATTGATAAATTAGGTTATTGCACAATTTTTAATTTTCTTACTAGTTGCAAGAAACATTAACTTTATACCATCTAAAATAAAATGTAAGAAAGTGAAACAGAATGCTAAGACATTTAACACATAATACTATTAAATGCTCTGACAAAACCAGAAAACAAAAGATAAGTTACATAAAGAAAACTATATATAATAAAACGATTTCATACTTTAGACCCGTGTACGACAACTCTAAAGCTCTGAGATGAGCTTTTGTAGAGTTGATCCAGCTTTTCCCTCCAAGTTGCACCTTCGTTATCCTTTGGGGTAGGTTTAGCAAACACAAGTTTCCCTGAGAAATTGCAACAGAAAGGCATAAACAGAATGAAACAATTGACGCACTAGATTCATAAATAAACTTAACGTAAATCCCAAATCAGCAAACCCTAAATTCAATTTTACATAAACCAAAATTTGTGAATAAACAAAAATTAAACACCATAGATGTGATATAACCAGTGAATAAACATTGGCTAACAATAATACATGTCATTTCATCAATAAATTTCATGTTTCAAAAAAAATCCCCAAATCAGAAAACCATAAAATCAGTTTCAAATAAACCTTAAATTTATAGTTGCTATTAAACGAAAATTGAACACAATAGATGTGAGATACACACAAAAAAAGAAATGAGTTTGATGAATCTACCTGTTTTCAGTCACCATGATGTTGATTTGAGAAAGTTTGATGATGAGAACTAAAAGTTGCGATTTCTTCTTGTAAACAATAACACACACTTTGATTTGAGAAGCTTGATTTCACGACCTTCACTTAATCATCTTTGTCTCTCGATCTCTCGATTTCTCTCTGTCTCTCGATCTTTCGATTTCTCTCTGTCTCCCTCTCATTTCTCTCTGAGCTTTATTTTCCTTTCTCTCGAGTTCTCTTCTCAAAGAAGATAACTACACTACATGCACGTGCCATAGAAACGTGCCATAAAAACCTGTTACATCTTAACACGTGTCCACACTTTTGTTATAAGACCGTAGGATCTAACAAGTGTCTCCACTCTTCTAATCGGACCGTAGGATCTATCTAAGGGTAGAAGTGTAAAATTGGCACACGTGTAAACCCACACATGTGGATATTAATCATTTAACGGTTGAAATGGATGGCTAGAATATATTCCTTAATTGTAGCCGTCAGTGGACAGATCCTCAAATATATGGGTAAATACCGGGATATATTTACAATTTTCCTATAAAAAATCGGACAACTTGTGAGAAAAATATATGGTACGGAAAAAGGGAAGTATATTTATGGTTGATTTCAATCAATTTAAATCTGTCTAGAAAGTTAGATTAGATAAGCCTTAATCTTGACTCTGCACATTTATTAAATGACAATTTGTTATTTTTAAGTGCAAATGAGGATTAAGAATTTGCCATTAAAGGGAGAAAAGGATAAAGAAGAAAGAATTCCAAAACGATAAACCTTCACTTCTCTTTCTTTGTCTAAATAAGATGCTCCAACACATAAACTTCAAAGGAATTGAAAACCGAGTTTAATTACGTTAATAGTCTAAGCTAATAAATAAGTTAAACGCACAAGTGATCAAAAGAAAGGGGTAATATGGGCATATATGGAAAGTTTTTAGAAGTTCCAAATTCCCACCACATTTTTCATTCTCTGATAGAAGTTAGAACTAAATAATCTATTGTCACTACCAACCTGTATAAATACTTCCATGGGAGCTAACTCAAAACTCATCCCCACTTAGTTATAAATCTCTATCCGATTCAATATCGACATTCTCCTAAGAATTTTTAGGCTTCATCCTTTTCTTCGATCACCAAGGCAGTTCATTGACATTTTCATTTTACTTCTTGGTTATTCCTTTTTCTTTGTTATTTTTAGATGGAAAGAAACCATTTTCCTCCTTCTGATTTTGGGATAGGGAGATTGGCATCACAAAATCAAGTAATGATCTTCACAAAGAGTACATGTTGCATGTGTCACACCATTACAACATTGTTTGGTCGACTTGGGATTAAGCCGACTGTTTGCGAAATCGATCATGACCCTAATGGAAGAGAAATGGAGAAAGTTCTTACAGGATTAGGTTGTAAACCAGCCGTACCGGCTGTGTTTATCGGTGGCAAATTAGTTGGTGGACCTAATGAAGTCATGACCCGTCACCTCAGTGGAACCCTGGTTCCTTTTAAGAAATAGTCAAATACTGATAATCTTAATATTAATCAGCAGCATAATCAGTAACTTCCGATACAATTTTAAAAATAACATTCTCTGTGAGATAGGAAATTGTATGCTTAATCAGGAAGCACCAAGATATACAAGTACAGCAGAGTTTTAGTGTCTACTTAGCTTTATATTTTGTGGGCGTCGTGGATCAGAGTTTGTAACGTTTCCTTTTCCTAATATCTTCTTGTTAACATCGTGGCTAGTATTAATTTATTTCATCAATCCAATTACTAAATGAAAAGAAATAAAAAAAAGTGTTCCAAATTATTTGAATGTTTTTTGCTGCTGTGATTTCTTATTTAAGCAGCATGTATGAAAAGATGCTTAAAAAAAAAGCTTGTATGAAAAGCGCATGCGTATTCTTAATCACATGAACGAGGAATTCCTATAAAATAACATGGGTAAACACTTATAACCCAAGATCTAGACATACTGCGGTTTTTTTATAAGTTATATGATTTTCGTCTAAAACTCATTATTTTCTAAATATATTTTTATTTATCTAATTTAAAATCAACAATTTTAGGATCGTTTACTTCAGATACACCATCGCCAACAATAATAGGTAAAATAAAAATATGATATCGTACCAAATGAATTTCCGATTAAGGTTATAGATATTAACAGTTTAACACTCTCATTAATACACATATAACTTTTTTTTTTCTTTCTTCATAAATTTTGGAACCCTAATAACCATCACCATTGTATATCATATTTGAACAAGGATTTTAATTTTTCTTGAATTTTAATAAATTATCTAATTAAATAAGATGTTGTTTTATCATTTTTGATGTATTTTGATACATTTATTCACAATATGAGTGATTTTAACCTCGTTTTTATAGCGATTCTTTTTTCGCTTTAAGATCGTTCCTTTCTATTAATGGTGATTTATTTAACATAACATGGAATAAAAAATCAAGGTGATCATACCTCCCATACAAAAACTCCTCCCTATTATTTTCTTTAAATAAAAACAATTTGAAATATAAATGATACAAAAACCTCATTTTCTCTAATAATGGGTAATTTTAGTTTTTAGTTAATTTTAAATACCCAAGCTTCCCTTTCCTATATAACGTATATGTTTCAAAAGGAAATATCGGCTAAACCAAATTTTGGTAAGAGAAAATCAAATTTTCTCAAAATATAACAGAATCTAATTCGGGAAAAAAAAATTATTTTTCAAAATCTTGGTTTCTTCTTAGATTCTAGGGTTTCAATTCAAACCGATCTTCTCCAAATAAATTCATTGAATAAGTCTCAACATAACTCATTTTCTTTTCAGTTTAATTGAAGAACAGAAGACAAGTTACAAGTAGTCGAATCATTCATGAGGTAATTTTTTATTTTGATTTTACTTGATTTTGGTTTTCTTATTATGATTTTGATTATATTTTAATTTTCAAGTTGATATTGATTATGAAACTTTTCAGTTTGTTCTTCGAATCAGTCATCAGTGAGATTAGATATTGGTTTGAAGAATCCAACTGAAGTTACAGTTTATTCTTTCAATTTGATCACATTCCCTTTCGGCTCAAGCTATTGTTTTAGTTCATCGGAGACTGAAATTCAACTTTTCAGGTAATTGATTTTGTTTTTTATTTTGTTTAAAATTTTTTGAGTTTATGTTGATTATGAAACTCATATCCATTTGTTTTTACGATTTCTCTGGTTATGTTGTTGATGTTCTTATTCAAATCTATTTGAATCAAAATTGTTATGTTGTTGATGTTATTATTCAAATTTTGTTGTTGTTGTTTATATTCACATCTAGTGAAACTTTTTTTGGTTTCATACTTTGTCCTGTAGATTATGGAATCCGTTCTCGCGGTTATATCTCACAAAGAGGATACATTATCGTTTAGTATTGGTCTACAAGCATCTGTTTTTTATTTTACTTTATTTTGGTTTTCTTATTATGATTTTGATTGTATATTAATTTTTGAGTTGATATTGATTATGAAACTTTTCAGTTTGTTCTTCGAATCATTCATCAGTGAGATTAGATATTTGTTTGAAGAATCCAACTGAAGTTACAGTTTATTCTTTCAATGTGATCATATTCTCTTTCGGTTCAAGCTATTGTTTTAGTTCAATCATTCATCGGAGACTGAAATTTAACTTTTCAGGTAATTGATTTTGTTTTTTATTTTGTTTGAATTTTTTAGTTTATGTTGATTATGAAACAAAGATCCATATGTTTTTACGATTTCTATGGTTATGTTGTTGATGTTCTTATTCAAATCTATTGGAATCAAAATTGTTATGTTGTTGATGTTATTATTCAAATTTTGTTGTTTCTGTTGTTGTTTATATTCACATCTAGTGAAACTTTTTTTGGTTTCATACTTTGTCATGTAGATTATGGAATTTGTTCTCGCGGTTATATCTCACAAAGAGGATACATTATATTTTTGTATTGGTCTACAATCATCTGTTTTTGATTTGAAGGGTAGTATATGTTCAAGTTGGTGTCAACCCTCTGTTCTTTCTATAAAAAAAATCCACATAGTTGGTGATCAGCAAAAGGTTATCAATTGTGATTTTGATCTCCAATCGGTTGCTTTATTTACTTTGTTTAGTAAGCTTCCATCTCTTGAGTTACATGTAAGGCATATAGATGAGTCCTCTAGTTCTAGTTCAGGAAGTTCAGTAATCATACCTTTTGAGCAGCCACGAAGTTTAGGAATTATACCTTTCGAGCATGCAGGACTTACAAATTTAGTTGATTAAGATGTTCGTAATAAAGTTAAAGAACCTTTGAAGTCTGCGCTTTGGTTAGGAATTTTTAAGGGTGTCAGGTGTTTACGGGAGGTGTTCAACAAGTTCATTCTGATTTGTTGAAATATCATGCAGCATCTGGGTATTCATTTAAGATGACAATGAATGAGAAGTTGAGGATTGGTGCATGTTGTGCTAAGAAGGAAGAAGAGAAATGTGAATGGAATATTTATGCTGTTTCTATTGATGGTGTTGAAGGTAGTCCTTTTATTATCAAAGAGTTAAATAAGAAGCATACTTGTTGTGGTGAAAATGTAAATAGACCACACGTGTCGAAGAAACTAATTAGTAGCTTGATTCTCGAAGAGATTAAACAGAATCCAAAGAAGAAGACAAAGGATATTATGAATCAGTTTACGAGAGAGTATGGCTTTGACATTAGTCGTTATTATGCATATGCAGGGAAGAGGCATGCATTGAATACTACATGGGGAGAGAACGAGAAATCATTTATCCACTTGAAATGGTATACCAAAAAACTGACTGAAACCAATCCCGGATGTCGTGTTGTTTTGGAAGTTGAAAATGGGACTCAAAAATTTCAGAGATTGTTTATCTCTTTCGGAGCATGCATTCGTAGATTCAATTAATGTCATCCTTTATTATTCCTTGATGCAGCCCATTTGAAGAGCAAATACCTTGGTCATATCATGGCAGCAACAGGTCTAACCGGGAATGACAGTAAGTTTCTTAAACATTCTATTTGTTTCTGTTGGTTTCATCATTTTTATATGCTGAGACATTTTTTCATGTTCTGTTTCAGTAATCTATCCTTTTGCTTATGTTGCGGTTTCATCGGAGAATGACGCGAACTGGAAATGGTTTTTGGAGAATTTGAAGGAAGTCTTTTCTCCTCTGCGCAAAAAGCTTACTTTTGTGAGTGATCGAGGTAGTGGTTTGGTGAATCAATTCCTGTTGTATTCCCTGATGTTGTTCATGGTTGGTGTTATTGGCATATGAAGAACAATATCAATACATACTTGCCGAAAGGCAATAAGGTTTATAACAATTATGTATTGGGATTGTTTGAAAAATGTACGTATGTTAATACACATACATAATTTTCATAGAACTGGGAGAAGTTGTTGCAGGTCAAAAATCAGAAGTTATAAGATTATCTGAGTAGAGCTCCTGTTGATAAATGGGAAAGTTTTTATTTCCCAGGTCGTCGTTATGGTAGGTTGTGTTCGAATATCGCTGAGAGTTTCAATAGTTGGATCCCTGAAGAGAGAGAGAAGCCTATAGCCATCATGGTTGATGAGATCATAGTGAAGCTTATGAATCAAATGTGTGTACGTCGCGAGGAATGTGCAACATTATTGAAGTGGAAATAAACTTTATGTCCAGAATTTGAAATTGAGCTCTACAACAACAAGATGCACGACCGTGAATACAGTGTCACCAAGTCGTCGCAATATGTGTTTGAAGTTCATTCTACATTAACACAAAAGGTCGATTTGCAAAGAAGAACATGTTCTTGCAACCGATGGCGCATCAACGGTTTCCCTTGTGCCCACATTATCCGTTGTATCATGATAAATGAAGAAGATCCGTATAAGTATGTCGAATTATACTTGACAGTAAAGTTCTACCGTGAATCCTATGCAAAAGAAATTAATCTTGTTCCAACAGTTGAAAAGCCTGTGATTGTGTCTCCAAAATATGTTGTTCTTGGTCCTGATGCTCTACCACAATCAGGTCGTCCAAGGAAGAAGAAAAGAATTCCTAATACAGGTTAAGTTTCTAATAAGAAGATGAGAACTTGTGGTAGGTGTCATGTTTTGACTGCCCAAAACCGAAGGACATGCCCTGCGATGCAGATGTGAAGTCATTTTGACTATAATTCATCGACTTTCATTTTCAGTTTTAATCTACTATATGTGAAGTCATTTAGACTACTATATGTTTTAATCTATATTTTCTTATTTATTCTTTTTTTTATATTTTTTACAGTTAAACATGTTAATTTGTTGCAGGTGTTTCATGTTTTTTTATTTTTAGATTAAGTTTTTCAGAGTTGAAGGCTTTTATAATTTGTTGGAACCAAAATAATTTTCATAGTTTGTCACATTCTTCAGTTTTTTTTCATCTCTAAATTGATGGAACTTTTTTTGGTTCCATCATTGTTTCATTTGGAATAAGATGAAACCCAAAAAAAATGATGGAATTTTTTCTGGTTCCATCATTTTTTGTTTACGTCTGTGATATGTATGTTCATCCTGGATCCGTCACTTCCGTTATCAAAAAAAAAAAAAAAAATCACAACATCTTGATTAAGAGTCGATATTTTATAACTTTAGACTAGTGATCGATGAAAAGACTGTTCTTAGTTCTTAAACTTTCACCTAGCAAAAGCTACCCTGTATTTCCAACTTCTTTTTACTTTCTTAGTTTTACGGTCAGATTGAAAACGAACCGTAAGTTTTCCTGTGTTTTTCGCAAAATCTAAATCATCTTTGTTTCCTTAACTAACCCAAACTCAGTTTCACTGGATTTTAACCCTAGCTCGAGTTCTTCTTTCGTCTTTTAATTATCAACGAAAACCACCATGAACTGCACCTTCACTTCCATGAACAGACAACCACCATTAACGCACCATCAATCTTCTTTCTCTGCCATCAAAATAAGACACACCTGAAAAGAAACAAAACAATTTCATAACTGAAGCTTCCAGTACCCTTACGTAGAAAGCTTGATTTCCGTTAAATCCTTAGTCTCATTAAGCTTTCTTTGACTCTTCTTCATGTATGTTGCAAGTAGCCCTCATCCACCCTACTGTGAATCAATCTTTGCTCGTCTTTCTCCATTATAACTTTCCTCCTAAGCTAAAACTGTCAACTTTAATTTGCAACTTTAGCCTCATAGTCTGCACCTTTGTCAAGGAGTATCTTGCAGGCCAGCTTTGACCTCATATTCTGCACCTTTTGTTTTATATGCGCTTCGGACGAAAAATTTCCTTTCAAGAGGATCTTCATGTAATAAAAAACATGAAGGCCGCAATCATTCCTGAAATTAACAAAAAAGATCTTTAAATTGAACAAAACAAAAAAAAGAGTGAAATGAAGATGTGAAGACAAGATCTCTAAACACAAGTTCTTTTCAAGCACTTACACATCTTGCTGACAACACAAAGGTTTTTTCAAAACGAATTCTTTTGATTGACTAGTTGGGTCTAGTAAGAGCTTTGGAACATGTTGTTTGAATGCTGACACCATTCTTTTTTTCATATTTTCAGCACTTTTGCTGCATTCATCTTCTGTGGAAGCCATGGAGTTGTAGTGAGATAATTCTTCAGTATCATTATCAAAAGCTAGCAATATCCAGTGGTAAAACTTTTCACTAAGTTTTGTGAGCAATGGAACGAATATAAATTCTGGACTGTAATCCATGTTGTCGATGAAAGCTTCAATTGTAGAGCGATAATTTTGCCCGATTGAGTGTAATGTCTGAAATTCAGTAAAAAATCAAAAATCAAGTTCTAATTTGGTTTCAAAAAGACACTTGTATAAGAGAATTTAGAGGAAACTTACATAGACATATGTGCTTAGAAAAACTGCTCTTTTGTACCTAAGAGTACCATCTGGTTTCAAGTTTTTCTTTGATATGTTTTTTTACAATTTCAGCATGTAGAATTCAATCATATCTCCAGCGATGTCACCCTTTCTTATCAAGGTATTCGTATTCCTTCCTATTATGTACAATCCAAGCTCTTTTTTCTCCCATGCCATGTCACTGTTGTTAAATTGTTGAAAAACAAATTAATGATTAAAGAAGAAGAAAAGAAACTGAAAGAAATGTATTCTCATTTTGGTTTCAACACTGAAATTATGAAACCAAAAAACTGAAAAGTATGAATGCCACTTACCTTTCATTATGCATTTTAAAATATCTGCACACGAGCGGTTTCTGATTTGAATCGAGTACCTGCATAATCTTTAAGTTGTCAACTGATTTCAACTTCACCTCATTTTTTTCTGTTTGTTTCTTTTCCGACTTTTTAGAGTGTTTTCTGCTAACACAACGACTCTTGTTTTTTTTCTTCTTCTTAACTTCCCCAGGTGTATAATCCTGCATCTTAACAGGTGCTTGCATATTCCTTTTGTTTTTCCTCATCCTTGATATTATGTTACTCACCTTTTGTTCAGGACTGACGTCTTCATGCTCACTATCTTCTTTGTCACTGTCACTTTGCATCAATCCCAAACCGAAATAAGGAATATCATCTTCTAAATCAATTACATTTTCTTCCATGCGTATAACTGAGTAGTAGCATATGCCTTTACTTTCTGGATTTGATGTAGAACCCTTCTTTGCATATTCATCTTCCATTTGCTGAGAACACTTTCATCAAATGAACCCTGAGTTGACACTTCAATCTCGATCTCTGGCTTTGACGAAGAACTTTTCTTGGCTTCCAATTCTACCTTCTCAGCCACCTTTATATCTTCTATTGTGTCTAAAGTCAATCTCTTCTATTATACTCTTCAATTCAGTCTTCTACAAAGAAGATTCAACTTGTTCAGCCACCTTGATATCTTCAGTTGTGTTTGGAGTTATTTCCAAAACTTCTTCTATTAAATTATCTGTCGCTTGCTTCGCTTTGTTGATTTCAGATTCAACTTTCTCAGCCACCTTCAATTCTTCAATTGTGTTCGGAGCTAAATCTAAAACCTCTTCAATCAGCCGCTGACCCATCTTCTTCATTGTTCGAAAACGTCTTTAACATATCACCTACCCATCTTCTTCACTGTTCGAAAACGTTTCAGGTACCATTTCTTCATGGTTCGAAACCGTTTCTGTTTCATCTCTTTTATGTTTCTGTCTCACGTAAGTCTTCGTCACTGGTTGTAACCTCTCATCAGCATCATATTTGGCCAGAATTGATTGATCTTCTTCAGAAAGCCCATTGTTACCAACGGTTGTAAGTTTTCCAATCAAAATTCTCGATCACTTATATTTTGCATTGTAAGGGTTATCTTCATTTCCAGTTCCAACATTCTCTTCATTTCTAGCACCAACATTCTCTTCACTTGCATTACCCTCTTAATTGCCATCACCAAGCTGCAGTTCACCATCAATGTACTCTTCAACATGAATATCTTTTTTCCTCTATACGCTGGACCAAGCGTATTTCTTGTTCATTATATGGAAGCAATAAGGATCCCTGACAGTGACCCACATTCATCTGCAGAACACAAGAAAAGTTATAGAACTTTTTTTGATTTCATCATTTTTTTTCATCTAGAATAAGGTGGAATTAAATAAACTATGGATTCTTTTTTGGTTCCATCATTTGTTTTCATCTGGAATAAGGTGGAACCAAATAAATGATGGAAATTTTTAATTCTCAGATATTAAAAAGTATAAACAAACAAGAACTATTGTTTGTTTGCTTTTACCTTTGAGAAAATTTCTGGTTTATTGCTAAGATCATCAAAATTATTCACTACTTCCTTGCTTATTTCATCTAGGTTCCTTCTAGCGAACCTTGCATACATATCATGCCCATCCTGTCTCAAGGTGATGTTTGACATCTCGGCAAACCAATATCACTAGTACAAATTTGGGCTTATGTGACAATTAAAAACTGCCACCAAAACATTTTTGTGACAGTTTTGAAAAATAATTGCAATGTCATTAAAGCCTCTGTTACGAAAGGGTCTATAAAAAACTGTTACGGAATCATGACTATAATTATCATTTTTTTCATAAACCTGTCATTGTTGATAACATACAATAATATTTTCTAAATAATACTATCGTTGGTAACTTAATTTCTTTTACTAAGGTGACAGTTTCTCCATGAAAAATTTCATTAAAAACTTAACTTCTTAGACTAAGATGACAGTTTCTTCATAAACCTCTCATTATTGACAAACTACTGTAATATTTTTTTAAGAAAATTGTCATTAAAAACTGAACTTCTTAGACTAAGATGACAGTTTCTTCATAAACCTCTCATTATTGATAAATTACTGTAACATTTTTTAAGAAAACTGTCATTAAAAACTTAACTTCTTAGACTAAGATGACAGTTTCTTCATAAAACTGTCATCAATAACTCAATTTATTATAAACCTGTCATTGTTGGCAAATATCAGTTACATTTTCTAAATAAAACTGTCATAGAACAGTCAACTTTGTAGAAGGCTAATTTATAGCCAGCTAATTCATGATACAGTTGGCGGTGACATGCTCAGTCATATATTAATATCGAGATAATGATGGAGAGATAATTTAGCTTTTATTAAAATTGTCATTAAACTACTCAATAAACTGTTTAACAGATAGCTAGTACGGAACTAGTAAGTTCAAACAAAATAAGTTAACTAGAAGTGAATGTACTACATAATTCAAAAGACTTGATATGAAAGTAAACCTATTATAGATGATTCTCATGGTTCCTCTCTGAACTCACTGAGTGCATTGCTTTGCGTAGTTCTTTGACAAACTGAGTTCAGCACTTTGTTTAGCTCTTTGACAAATTGTAGTTCCTGTGTCCTGTATACATAAAGTTTTTTTCATGAAATTAGCGTATTAACAAGACTTATACTGGGTCATAGGAACCAAATTTGAATGTACTGAAAGATCTTGCAGTCGCCTAATTTCACAATTCTGGATCCCGCAGAACGCCATATGCTGCCCACCTTGACCAAGATTCTAACACAGTACCATGCATCATATTCCATCTCCCATGTAAATTAATAATGGTTGAAACATGAACGTTTATACACTATTAAACTAAACGCCTATGATGTAGTTTCATAACTGTATGGAAAAAAGAAAAACACATCCAATTGAGCTTTAACGGTATCAGCATACAAATTTCATAACATGATTACACAATGCAGAAAACTTCTTCTACTCAAGCATAACTTGACATGAAGTTCTAATCTGCCAAAATTTTCGGCATGTTCAAATTAAGGTAAGAAAATAAGTTTCTGAGATTTTGATGTCCTGACTGTAAGGATAACATGCACCTCAACCAGATTTCTGAGAAAATAGCTCCACATGCCATCATAAATGCCTCCAACAACAAAATATTAACCCAAAACACTTTCACCCATGTCACACATATCAATATCAATATCAATGATCAAATCTCTAAATCATAAACTGAAAACTTTATCTCTCAGTTTTCCCTCTCAGAGTGGCTAGATTATTCCGTGTATGGATATAAGTCATACCACAAACCCTAAGGAGAAACTGTGTTGGTTCCTCATTAAAAATGGCAGGATCTGAATAAAAGATATCTGCAAATTATTAACATACAACAACGTACACAGAATTGATGGGAATTCTCATCAGTATGGAGCCTCAACCACCTCAGTATGGATGAAAATCTGGAATTTGCAGGTCATCGCGAGGATCCAAATGTTTATATGGTAGAGTAGCAAAGATATTCTACTAGTGGATAAGAACTAAATGCATGGATTAATGATATAACTCCTACTTGCACTATGTGTAACTCATATGAAGCTTTATCTCATACCTCGTGTGGTTGCAGTTTCAGTAGGGTTGTATGGTTTGCGAAGGTGGGTGCGCAGATAGGGGAGAGAGGGGTAGGAACCAGAGTTGATAATTGGGTTGATAGTTGGCTTAATGGTAGTTCATCAACACCAGATATAGCAATGAATCTCTCAAACTGTTTGCTACTTTAAGATTGACCTGCCACTCCTTCATGGCCCCTACATGGATATGTAAGTTGGATAGATTTTAGGCCATTTCAACCTCAGGTGATAATTGTAATCATAATCATAATACTGACATTCAAAATGTTAAACTAAATTAAAAGTTATTAAACTCACCATTAAGCGTGCCTTGACGTTTGCTTTGGCTGCAGCGAACACTACAACACCCATTCCCTCCATCTCCTCCTTTAGACAAAATCAGAATCTGTATGATAAATTATAGATTTTTGCTTAAAGTTCAGAGATTACATTAACTAAATAGGAGTGAAATTTGTATAGTGGAGTTTCAGGTTATGAATCATGGCTGCAAACGTAAAAGATCTATCAACAACACAGGTCTATAATTTGACCATTCTTAATTGAAATTATAAATAGCATTAATATAGAACTACAATTTCCCACACCGGGTAGAACAATTTTTACACACTATTAGTTTCAAGTCTGTTTCAACTTCAGAACAGGACTGGGGTTAAAAAGCCAATAAATGAAAGATATTTAAGAGCCTGCATAAATAGCACATCAGAAGGATCAGTTACCCGACCTCCGTTTCACCGGCTTAAAACATGAGCCTAGCTGTATGAATTTTATGATAGAATTTCATTCAGCTGCAAATTGTAAGCCATCAGTAAAAATTCAAGAGGAGAATCCAAAACCATGAGTGAACTACACAAGGGCAAGTCTGTACCATGTTGTGGGCATCAGCAACTCCACAAGCAACTTGAGGCTTCACAATACTAGGAAGAAGTAATTCAGCTTCAGATAGCCTCTCCATCATATTGGGTTCATCAAAACTATCCACTTGCATATGTGAAGCAACAGATATAACGAGATAAGTTTCAGATTGGTAAAATTACAGCAAGCTGGAAAGAGTCTTAACATACCATAAAAAGTGGTGAGATCAAATAGAGGTTCATAATCTTTTCAAACAGATATAAGAAAATGACTTACATTGAATGGTTCCAAGTGATCCTCGACACTATTTAAACTCTCTACAAGGTCCTTGTGGCTTCCTCTCTCGGCAATTTTTGAGCCATCACCCTGCACAAATACAACCTTTGTAGTAATTTATACAGTAACAAACTGAAGAACTGAAATGACTCATGAAAGGTATTTCTCACTTCTAATACTTACGTTCTCCAACAAGACAACCATAAGAAATGTACATTCTCAACGCAGTTACAGATACTCAAAGATAATCCAGATCTTTCAGAAGTTAATAAACCTAGTAAAGCAACTTAAGTTTCAGACTCCAGATTACTAACCTATGAATGTAGTTATGTTTGTGAATGGATTCTATTGCAAGAACACTTAGGGCGATGTAAAATTTAGCCACATTTTTAGTTAAGGTATCTGCTCTTATGAGTAGGGTCATCACGTCACCACCAGGCGAATATTCCATAACCAGATACAAGTACTTAGAATCTTGAAATGAATAGTAGAGCTTGAGAATGCAGTAGCTGGCAACTTATGCGAGCAAGTTCCTTTCAGTTCTAACATGTTCAACCTAGAATACAACAACTTATCATGTAACCATAGCATGCAAACATAAACACATAAAAATGATTTGATAAGGGAGTGGAGAAGCAATATAATAGTAGTATACAATGTGATAATTATGGTGCAGTATCCAATTATTAGATACAGCATATATCTTGGAGCAGCTTTTTCTATTTGTTAATATATGCTTATACATAGTCATATCCTTTAAATCCTCAACCTTACTCCCGAGTCCAAGTGTTCATCTTCTTTTACTGCAGGAATCATAATAACTCAAATAATAAGATTTATGCACTTATAATCATCCATCCGTATTTTTTATAACAATAGACCAGTAATAATGGGAAAATCTTTATAAATGCAGTCAATTACTAAGAAACTACATAGTCATGTTATGTAGAGTAAGACTTGAATACTCACTATGCAGATGCTCAAAAAGCGTTCCATTAGGAGCATACTCAAACACCATCATCCTAGTGTAAGGCTCTTCTTCCTCACAAAATCCGAGAAGGTTTACAAAAATTTTATGGTTAACTTTCGATAATAAGTCAATATGAAACATAAATATAAGGTAGCGGGGTTAGGGAAATTTCAGATTAAATAGCATAGTACATCGAAAATTTAAATTTGTAATGTAGTCTCCAGATTACCTTCTTTCTAAATTGCCCTTCAAAATGCTTTGACCATTTTTTTGGCAGATGTCACTACAATAGACATCACTGCTATTTCGACCCCACTCGACAAGGTTCCTTTATACATTCTTCCATCAGATGAAGAACCAATTATATTACTGAAATCCTCACAAGCTGTTTCAAACTCTGATCTCTTGAGTTTGGGTACACCTGAAATGCAGTCTCCTAATCATAAGCATACAGATTTACACATATATATAGAAAGTAAAGAAATCATAATATGACTCTGATCTCAGTATAAAAATTGAGAAGAAATAACCTGTTACAAATGCTTTCTGAAGTTGGCCACTTAATCATATGACCTAGGGTTTGACACTGACTACTTTCTTGCTTCGACAGAAGAGAAACCCAACGGCAGCGATGGAAAGGAATGAAGCCCCTATAGCTACAGATAAAATTTTCCAATGAATTATATGTTTAGATTGGACCCCTGTTGGTGTCGAGGGGAGCGCTGAGGTCCAAGGTACTGGTTTGGGGAGGACAGTTGCTGGAGCAGCTGGAGGGTCTAATGGAGGAAAGAAAGGAGGATCAGGTGTTGCCGCTGGTGCTGGTGCTAGAGAGGTTGTAGGTGGCGACAGAGATATATCCATTTATAGTGATGAGTAAGTCTCCTTTCCATATTTGTGCTTCACAGACTCATTATTGGGGAAATGAAGGGCGTTCACTGCCTGAAGCAGCCTTCTGTGCGCTACTTCTCAAACTCGAGCAGTGCTCCTAGTAGATACAAGAGCATGTCAGAAGCCAACCTGGGGAGTATATACTAGACAATCTTTGTTAATCATTGCATACAATTTCAGTATAATATCCTACATTTTAGTCCCTAACATGCAGCTACATAAACCAACACCCATTACTGAAATCTTTTCTAGCTAAAACTTTATCTTCACTGTTCATTTAGTTTTATAATTCAAGTTATATAATAGATCTCTTTGCCAAATCCCCGAGACAAGTGATGATCTCCTTTGTGCACCGTTTACCAGTAGGTGAATGATGAGAGATAGTTTAATTTATCTTACCATGTAATGGCTCTTCGAATGGAATACGATCCTTGCCACAAACTTGATAGCTGGCTTTTCTCTATGCCGCCTAGGTTCTTATTGCTGTCCACCAGACTGCAATTACAATCAGGAATCAGAAACATAAATCTTTCAAAGCACTAAGAGCCAAATAAAACATGATCCAATAGCTTATGCTCACAGGATGACAAGGGAAAGGTTATCGCCAAGGTTGGATGGAAGAGGTCTATCAAAATTGTTGAATCCCAGGTCCAAAACCTTCAATTCCTTCAGTTCTCCAATCCCGATAGGGATTATTCCAGAAAATGAGTTGTTCCGCAAAATTCTGCAAGAAAAAAGCTCAGTTAATGTCCTTGCATACATGAGATCATATAATTGTAAAGAAACTAGGTCCGCGATGATAGATGCTTACATCGACTTCATGTACACAAGATTATGAATTTCAGGAGCCAGTGTTCCTTCCAAAGAAAGATCCTTCAAATCTCTGCAAGTAGAAATCGTTGTATATCGTTAATTAATAATTATTCTTCAAATATAACTAAGTAGTACTCTCACTCACAAGGTTGAAGCTCGATATGATTTTTCCCTCAACATATACCCCATTGAATTTTTAACCTCTCACCAACAGTACTACTGTTTAGTTCGTAGACTGAGATCTCTGTCGGCAAGGGCACGAAATAAAAGATCTACCACTGAATTACTCCACACACACATTCAACTCCCTTCCACCTCCCACACAATTTTCACTAGCAATCAACTAGCACTTCGCACTTCCGTAAATCATCGTAACAACAAGTTAATTTGAAGTTCAATTCACACAATTCATCAAGAACAGCAACAAGAAAAAGTTGAATCAAAAGAATCACTACTTACAAGCTTATAACTTTGTCATCATTACAACACTTAACACCAAACCAAGAACAAGGATTCTGTGCACCATCACTAAACTTCCAATTCAACAAACACCATATGGGTCTCTCCCAACTCTCTCCCTAAACCTCAATAGTGATATACCTGCATGTTCAATCAACCATCTCAACAGTCAAAAACCCACTTCCAAAAATAAAAATAAAAACAATTTATTTATTTATTTTGTTCAAAATTCAAAACTGCAATAGTACCTTCATCATTGAGAGACAAACAAGAATCAACACAATAAACCAACATTAACAGAACTATACTAATGAATCTCCTCCATCTCCACCTCCAAAGTACGTATTCTTCTTCCATACCAAGATTTCTCTGTTTTGATCAGATATAATATCAAGATGATAAATTTACTAGTTAGAAATGATTTATAAGATGTAAAATGAAAACCCCATCATCTAGTTTTCAAGTATTAAGAAGAAGAAGAAGATAAAGTTAAGAAAAGTAAGTTTACCTGTAACTTCACTACTACCATGGTAATACTAAAACAAACTTATTGAAAAACGCGTTTGTCGTTTAATCAATCAACAAAATTAGGACCACCTTAAAAAACCCAATCAACAAACTCAGGACCATAATTTTTCCTGAGAGAAGAATTCGGAAGATTCATGTAGTTTCTAATGGAGATAAAAGAGAGAGCTTTAAAGCTCTATTTCTATACACAAGAACAAAGAGGTAACGTTTCACAGCAAGAGCGGTAGATAGTGAATGGTCGAGAGATGGATTAAAACAAAAGATGAAAACCTAGATTGAAGTAATAAAGGAGATCCCGGGTTTTGCTAAGAGAAAAAAACCATCAGAAGGGAGAGATGAGATCTGCTTGTACATAGGTTAGAATTGTTGAAAGAGATTAGGTTTTTAATCTCTAATGAAAATAAATAGAAATGAATGATGGTATTGATAAATTGTACAGCTTCTACTTTTACGATTTTCAACAAAAATGAGAGGGAAGGGGCTGGTCGAGAGAGACCCACAAACAAAACAGTCCACGACCAGTAGATAATGACTTATTTAGGACTCAATTACTAACATCGTGGGTTTGAAAATACAATATAAGAGATTATACGAATGGTAGCAATTTCAATGAAAACTGTCACCATAAATGAAAGAGGCAGTAATTTAAAGAACTGTTACCTATAAGGTTACACTTTAATAACAGTTTTTATTTAAAACAATTACAATAGCTTGAGAAGTAGCACTTTTCTACAAAAACTGTCATTGTATAACTAATTGGTAAAAATAGTTGAAAAACTGTCACGATTATTCTCGTATATTGGTATGAGTTTTAGTAAAAAACTGTTACATATATCTCATAGCCTATTCTTTTGTGACAGTTTATTCGTGAACTGTCATGGTTTCTGATTGTGAACTGTCACCAAAGCCCATATTTGTACTAGTGAATACTGAAAAAAAACAATACACAACATTCAAATTAGTAATCAAACTCGGGAAAAATAAAAAACAAACAACTTATGAATCAAAAGAAACAAAAACTAACTTACCAATGGGTAAATGACGCAACCCGATACATGATCAACTTCTTCAGCTTTTATTATTGACTCAAGATACTCATGAAAAACATCTGGCCAACACACCTTATTCATCTCAAATACTTGGTACAAGTATTTCGAAGTCAGATTCTGCCCACCTTTGTTTGGGACAAATATCGAAACCAAGAGATAGATGACGAATAGCTTGACGAAGTCTTCAGCTTTGGTTTCATCCGCTGCAGTTTCTATCATAGCTCTCAGAATATCAGTTTTCCTCATCTTCTTATCTCCCTTAAAATACTCGACCGCAAACATGTTTACATTTTTCTTCAGCTCATCATCTTTGGTTATATCTACATCCTTCATCATTTGTAGACCAAAAATCACATCGAATTGTTCAGGTGTGGTCTGCAATATCATATTTTTTGCTCTCATTAACTTGAAACAATCTGGTTTCACACGCTTGACACTTTTAAATTATTTTATGGCTTGTTATTTTAGATGGCAAAGTTTAAGTTTTAGATGAAGTAAGGTACTTTCGTATAATGTCAACGACCAACGTAGAAAACAAACAAAAAGATGATCTGATTGATTGTTAAGTTGATCCTTCCAATTTAAAATATAAATTGCATTATCATTAAGCATGGATTATAACCGATCAAGAAAATGATAAGCATCAATTGTAACTGTGTGTTTTCTGTGGTCGGTAATTTTATATTTATTTTCATAGGTTAACTAGATGACCGTGTAACAGTGGGGGTTTGACCAAAGATTGGACTTTTTATAATTATTTTTAATTTTTTCACATTCATTGGTCATTTAAACTATTGTACCAATTATGAGTAAATTACAGTTAGTTTACAGTGCAATTGAAGATTTTGGCTCCAATTTGAAGATATTTGAGTTAGATTTGAAGGAATTAGAAAATTAAGAAATCAAAATGGTTACTAAAAACTTTTTGCAACCATTTCAGGACTTTTACAACTATGTCAAACTCTTCTTTTTCATTATATCTTTTAAGTTTGAGCAATATTTTAAAGCTAAACAATAAGTTATGTATTTAATTTAATTATTTTTGCTTTAATTTAAAGAAATATGATTTAGATTTGAAGATATTTTAAAAAAAATAAAATTAAAATAATTGTTATAAGACGGCTATATTTTGACTCCCATTATAAATACATAAAAAGACTCTCCAATAAATAAAGGTGTCGGGATCCTGGTATGTCTCCTTTAAACAAAGGATTTGAACAAAAATTCTCATCCGTCCATAACATTTATTCAAGGGTTAAGATATTGGGAAGGTGGCAGAAATATTAGCTATATTTCAATAATTAAACGGATGATACCTGAGCCGAGCAGAGCCGAGGTTGAAGTTGTTTAGAAAATAGTATTGTCTTCTTCCTTGAAAAACGGATACCAAAAACCTGTTTTTCTTCGCGGAGTAAAATTGGATATGTTAAAAAGAATGAAGGAAAATATATTATGGGATCACACTTTCTCACTCTTCCTCTAACTAATTGATTTAATTTTGTGGGTTTAATTTTTTTTATATAGGATTTGTTGATTCTTATTGGAATCAGTAGATTTAATTGATTTTTTTATATATTTGATTGATTATATTGTTCCCAAAATAATTTAAAAAAAATTCTTAAGTTCACATGATCATAAACCAACCTTGATTCCTCGACTTTGATCTGATCAGGTTTGTGATTAAACAATTAATTATTACTGAAAGCTAAATTAGACAATCAACTTAAAATGTAAGTGTTAACTACTAAGCTCTTATAAGGATCTATTTGATTAAATAAAATAAGATTACCTCCATTTTTTAGAAAAAAAGTTACAATTGACCTATTTTTAGGTTAAAATGAAAAAATGATAGTAATATTTTTTCAGAAACAGAGGAAGTATGTTTTACGAAATCAAAGTAATCAAAGATAATGACACTAATTTTGGTCTCTCAGCAAAATTAAAAGAGATGAATGCCAAAAATAATACTACATTCTTTTCCAGAAACAGAGAGATTACTCAGTAACTTCCTAAATTTAAGACGATAGATAGGGTAGGTGACTCAGGCTTGAGCCGCATATAACATTTTAACCATTGCATTACTTGCCACCTCAGCAGAATCTCAATCCTTGAATAAATGTTATGGACGGATGACAACTTTTGTTCAAATCCCTTGTTAAAAGGAGACGTACCAGAATCTTTACCAGATAAATTTATTTAAATTAAAATATATAATTGGACGATTTATGCATTTTCAAATTTATGCATAATACAGTAATAATAAAAACTTTTTAAAATGGTTGACCATACGGAGATTTAAAAATGGGAGAGGATTACATCGCCCTCTATCTCTTTCTTTATTCATCATTTGTTCACAATGTTTATCTTTTCTCATGGAGAATTTTAAAAGTTTAAATCCATATAGAGGCTACAAAATTAATATGCGAACTCCATCAATAAGTCATATGATATTTACGGATAATTTTTTTTTCTTTGAGAAAAAATCTAATGAAAATGTCGAGCAAATGAAGTATATATTGGATAGTTATTCTGCTTTTTTAGGACAGATAATAAACTATTCTAAATCTTCGATTCATTTCAGTAAGGGTACTTCTATCTATAACAAATGGTATACTATTCAGAAACTAGGAGTCAGGGAAATGGAACTGGATGAAAAATATTTGGGCACATATCCGTTAAAGTCAGATTGCAACATTGATACTTTTGAACCTTTGTTGTTTAAGTTTGGCACTAAACTGGCAGGTTGGAGATCACACTTTGTTAACACAGTTGAGAGAACGGTTTTCTCTAAAAGTGTTCTTTCAACAATTCCTAATTACTCTATGGGTACTTGTATTCTTCCTAAAAGTACTGTAAACAGAATCTCTCAAATTCAGAGATCATTTTGGTGGGGACATGATGTTTATACTAGAAAATGTAATTTCATTAAATGGGAAAAAATTGAAAGAGCTAAAAATGATGGTGGTTTAGGAATTCGAAATATGGAATTTGTGAATTGTTCTTTGGTTGCTAAGTTGGTATGGAAATTCTTAACCAACTCTGATGTTGTTTGGGTGCAATTATATTCAACCAAGTATTTATAAGGTTCTTCTTTCTGGGACTGCCAAGCTAAATCAGGTAATTGTAATACTTGGAAAGACATGCTTTCTGTCAGATACTTACTCTTCAACAATTGTTGCTGGTATATTGGTTCCGGAAACTCAATTTGTATCTGGAAAGACCCATGAATTCCTAGTATACCATGTTTTAGACCTCATCAATTATCTAATTCCACAATCCAAGTTTCTATAGTTTCAGATCTTTTTGTTTTAAATAAAAAGAGATGGAACGTGGAGCTTCTGATTCAGGTATTTCCCCCAGAAGAAGTTGAAGCTATTATAAACATTTATATTCCTCAAGATGAGGATGTGCAAGATAAATTGATCTGGCTTAAAACTCCATCGGGTAATTTTACTACAAAATCTTGTTATAAGCTCTTGGCAGACAATGCTTCTACCAGCTCTTCAATTTCAGGATTCCCTTAGAAGAAGTTCTGGAAACAAATGAGTACTCAACCAAAAATCCATATTTTTATGTGGAAAGTAATTCATGATGGTTTGGCAGTCTATAATAATTTGCAAAGGTTGAATAATCAAATACAAAATATATGTCCTATTTGCAACAGTGAAGAAAAAATTGTCTTTCATCTTCTTTTCAAGTGTCAGTATTCAAAAATTGTATTCTCCTCATGTCCTATCTGTATATATATATATATATTCAAAGTGATATTCAGCAATGCAAATTGTTCTTAATTGGTTAACACATCCATACAAGGAAATTATGTTAAATTTAGGAGCTTGTATAGCGTGAATATATGGAAAGCAAGAAATGATTTGATCTTCAGCAATTCAATCATCTCGGTCCAGCAATGTATGAATAGAGCTCTTCAAGATTTCAAAATGTTTGATCTGCATCATGCATTGAATTTCTGTTATAATGCAAATATCACTCATATTAATAATGTAATCTGGGAACGTCCTCCTCCTTTTGTCATCAAGACTAACGTGGATGCAGCTTTCAACAATGGTAAATGTGCAGTGGAAGCGGTGGCAATAGATTCTTTTGGATATCATATGGGCAGTGAAGATGTTTGTTTCGATACATTCTCTTCTATTGTGGAAGAAACAAAGGCTTACAGTTTCGGTATGCAGTTAGCTAATAGATTACAAGTCACTAAAATCATAGTAGAAAATGATGTTGCTGACATTCCTAAAGCTATTGCAGACTGTATAAATGATATACCATGGTGTATCTGATCCATTATTCTTTATATTTGTGATCGTGTTAAGGATTTCTGTGAAGTTTCATTCAGAGCTGTACCTAGAGACGTAAATTCTATTATGCATGACTTGGCTCAATGTACAATCTCTAACTTAAACAGATGGTGGGTTCATAATGAGCCTCCAAATTATATTATTCAACGTCAATTCTTCTAAGATTTGATCTTAATAAAAGTTTATTTTTTTCATAAAAAAAGAAGAAAAAGGTAGTAATTAGATATTGCCCTTGGAAAAGTAATAATTAAATATTGTTAATCCTATATCACCTCCATAAAAGGGTTAAGTGGCAAACCTGATAGATAAAATAAACAATTAAGAAAAAAAATTCATTAAAAACTTGGAACTGGATTCTTTGATCTCTTGTTCGGCTAAATATGAAAAAGTCTTAAACAAACTTTGTCCCTAAGTAACGAAATTTTAAAGTTTGGCACAAACGATGAATTTGAAGGCATTAAGTATTAATGTCCTCTCAGAAATTTGACTCATCGCCCGTTTAATTCGATAGCTGCTATGCGAAAATCAACTTCTACTCCGTATAATTTCTTCCTAGTTTTATAATATTAACTGGGCATACTAAATTTATCTTATTTTTTATTTTTGTCAATAAAGTTATATGAGTATATTAGACGCTCGTAAATTATAAGATGATTATATATATCATCTCGTGCATTATATGATGAATTATATATATATTTTTGATTGAATGTATGTGCAATCCTGGGCAGAAATTTTCCACCCAACAGAGTTGTCCCTAAAATCTAATTTAGTCTCTGGAAGCCTATTTTAACCTTGATAAGTTCAAAAAGGATCCCAAGTCAATATTGCACCCTCTGTCCTTGTGGCATGTGTAGGCAAGATTTCTACTCATACGTTTCTACAAACCAAGCTCTGCTCCTGCCTCGTAAGAGCTGACTTGAAGAGATTAAACTCAATTTTTTAGCTAGATTATTAAATTTGAATTGAATAAGTTTATAGTTGCCCTTGTTATTGCATGATTTCATGCATTACACGATGATCTCGTGTTATGCGTCGAGTGGTTAAAAAAAATCCAAATTTTATTGGAAACCCGTGCTACGCACCGGGTCTGATGCAAATTGTTTACACCGTTTGCTCATGTTCACTGAGGCAGGGCTTCGTCCCGCACCCGTCCTAATAAGAGTTCTGATAAACTACTATATAATTAATATCCAATAGATTACTAATTAAAACACTCTTTGTAACTAAAAAAAATTAATACATGTAAACCTTATTAAATAGTCAATAATTCTGAATGAACGCGTATAGAACTAAACAATATTATAAGATAGTACTTAACCCGTGCTACACATTGGGTTTCGTGAAAATTGTTGATATGGTATGGCGAATACATTGGAAAAAATTTAAACTTTTTTTTGGTTATTTTTTTTATTAATATGAAATTTTAATACCCTTTGATAATCAATATATTGTGAGAATATCTAATATATAAATTATGGAGTTATGTCAAGCCATTTATTCAATATCTCTAATAACATTTGTTTTGCACTTCTTTTCTAGATAAGATCACACCTTCAAATTTCTCAGAAGTTATTTTTATAGATTTTTGATACCTTAAAATTCTTGTTATGTTGCATTAGGAAATTAATAGCTTTAATTCATACGTAAGAATAATAATGGATTGAAGTGCCACGAATATGTAGGTTGGTGAAATTTAAGACCCTCTAAAATAATCTATCTTTCACCATGAGTTTTTATGCATACATTCAATTCCTACGTAAGGGAATTAAGGTTCCAGAAAGAAATGAGAATTAAGATCATGAAGCGGCAACAAGTTCTGGCATGGTACCCAGCACGTCCTCAAGGTGTAACCGTTTTTCTTATTCATGAATCAACAAGATGCAAAAATCAGATATATAGGGTCTTGTCAACAATTGAATAAGAGCTTCAAGTTTTTCTGGCTTCTCACACCATCTCCACCAAAATCAACAATACCAAGGGAAACACTATTCTTTTTCCCTTCTTTCCAATTGTTTTGCACGCTGAGCAAAGTATAGATGCCATACCCAACACTTTGATTTGTTGATTCACCATCATCATCTGCACTGGAACTTCCAATTACAAAAAATACTGGGATCGGATCATTTCTCATATTCCAAAAACTCTATCCTCCTGCTAGTCTATGATAAGGTTGTTAACTACATCAGAATTGACAATATGGAAAAGTGTTTCATAGCTTATAATATGTTGAAGTTAAATAAAAAAGATTACCCAAACTTCCCGGCTTATAGAATATTGGATCCGTCAACGTACTCTGAAGTACCTTGGGTTTCAAGTCGCGATGTACCCAACCTCGTAGATGACACTCAGCTGCTTTTAAACATCTGTCAACATTAAGGAATTATCAATGTTGCATTACCCTGACAATATATACAAAACCCGAAAGAATAAACTTCTATCAATATTGTTTTGTTGTAGTGATTACCACAATAAAACAATAAGAAATAATAATACCTTCTAGGCCGCTGCAATCACATTCATGCTGCACTCCATCAAATTGTTTTGCTAAGAAACCATAAGAAAAAACCAAAGAATTAAAAAGAGTTGTTAGTTCTATTATTTAAGATCTGTTTCGATCAAAGAATGAAAAAAATGTAACTCGATCCAAAAAATGCGAAAAATGTGTTAGTTCTATTGTTTAAGATCTGATGAATAAGTACTTACAATTGGCTTTCCTCTAAACAATAAAGGGAGAGTAACCATGAAATTTCCGAATTCTCATCCAAAATCCATGCTATAGTCTGCAGAAACCCACATTGTTATGATTGTTATATTTAAGTTGTATGAGCTCAGGATGATGATTAGTAAAAATTAATTAAGAAGAAATCAAAATAAAAAACCTTGAAACTGGTAGAAATAAAAAAATAATACCTTATGATGAGAATCAGTAATTGAATGCTCATTGATCTGGACACTGTAGTTATTCTGCATTGTGATGATTTTCAAATCTAACAATGAACTGAGCTCTCAACTCAACCTCCATCTGTTGTAGTGAATAAGGTATTGCCTGGTAAGAAACAAAATTTATGTTAAAATTAAGCAAAAAAGCAACAATCTCAATATCAGTCAAATTACAATCAAAAGAAAAGTGACTAGGATTCTGAAAAATATTCAGCTTCATCAGTCATCATCCTGAGCACCTATTTAAAGTACCAACCAAAACTATAAGAGGTAAACCCAATTTAAGAACCAAAAACTCAATGATTTTGTATTTAAAGTTTCTCCTAATTTGATGCAGAATGATTTTGTGTTTATTGAATTGTTGTCATATAATGGTACACTTAAAACGAATTTTGTTTCACGGAGCTCAGCGCTATCAAGATGTTGTAATCCCGGAGCTCAGTTCATTTGTTTTATGTATATTAAGTTTGTTTTGAATTGAGAAAAGATGAAAAGTTCATAACGACACATGAAAGTTGGGGCTCCTGGTTAATCAGACTTTCAACCCTCCCAGAACCAAGTTCCACAAAACAAAGCCCTTTTATTACAGGTGACTACAGTTCTTACCATACCTAGCAGTTATAGCGCAGGTGGGATCCATATATATCCGTGTCTGCACATATCCGGCCTTTTTGAGCAGCTTGTCAGCTTCAGCTGAACCTCAACTTTCTCTTTTCTATGGAAGTGGCTTCATTTTGCCCTCGTCAATCATGTGTAACAAAGGAGTGAAGATCTCCCAAGCGGCCTAATGGAATACAAACATCAATTCGTCAGTAGAAATTGTAAAAAACATTTGGAATGTGCATATAATGAGATTTCAGATAAATTTATTGGAATTCACTTACCCTAAGCTCATCTCTGCGGACAAAATGTTGTTGATCTCCTCGAATTCTGCAAAGTAAAAGGTAGAATGCAGGCAT
>JAJJMC010022104.1:265013-356198 GCA_023531435.1 Papaver californicum | reverse complement strand
TTTTAGGCTTGTGTTATTCAATTTTGATTTCAGAATCTAAAGAAAGTACTTCAACAGTACATCTATCATATCACGGGCTTATCTATTAGTCTTTGTTTTGCCTAGAATCAATTTTTAAGTACTAATATAGTCTTACTCAAATTGAAAGACCTAATCAAATTTGATCAACTATGGGTAGAAGGGAATCCTCTTTCACCCAAAACTCAATCAGGGACTCGTTCAGGTTATAGAGTGGGTAAAAGTGTTCACTAGACGGCTTATATTTTGCCGTTTGAAATAAACAAAGAAAAAACGACAGACTGTTTGTCGTATAAAATTGAAATGAAAAGTTTATTTTTTTTTCATAAACGACTTTTAATTTGCCGTATGGATAGAAAGGGTGGTGATGGTATAAAATTAATAATAATGATGAGTAATAAACAGTGGAGAGAAAAGAAACATAGGAAGAAAAGAAGAGGAATAAAGCAAACAAAGATAGTCAATGAAAGAAATAGAGAGAAAAAGAAAAAAAAATACTGCAGAGTTGTTTTATCCTTGTGTCTGTCTTCTCTTTTGTTCTCTCTTACTATCTCTTCTTCTTATTCTTTTGTTCCTCCACTTTCTTTGCCAAATGAAATCACAATACCACAAGGAGTAATCACATTTAGATTCATTCAAGAGAGACATAGAGAGAGACCAAAGAGATTTTGAGAGAATAAATTAACAACACAAGGTAACACCATAGGAGTAGCTTTGACATTCAGAAAAGTTATAAGAAAAATCAGACTCCCTTGTGGTGCTACTAGTGCTGACCTTGATGATGATCATCCAACAATTCTACATAAGAATATATGCTTCTTATCTTTCTTTGGTATTTGAACGACTTTTAGTATGCCATATAGGATTTTTATTTAATTTGAACGACCAATTGTATGTTGTATAGACTTCTACACTATATACCACGATGGTTTTTTCACTCCTTCAGATAGACTCTCGTGCTCAATTTAATAGGGATAGACTCAAAAAAAAATTATCCCATAATCCTTGCTCTAAGGGAAATCATCCAAGAAGAGTGAACTATTGACTTAATTGTGCAAGAAAATAAGTGCTATAAAGGAAGAATGACTAAAGACCAAGTGGAACTCGTTTAAAATCCACAAATTTATTATTCCCATTTCATGGCCATCTTCTCTGAGGAATTCTGTCAAGCACATACCGTGCAGTTCTATTATTGATCCAGTCATGGAAACTTGGTATTTTTAATCATCAATTTCATCTCCTTCCTTGCAAACAAACATCAATCACACATTCATTCAAATCATCAATACGTTCATTCAAATCAAACCTAAGCAGACTAGGTCACCGCAAGCACCATCTCTTCTCTTTGTTTTTGAAATTATCGGCAGCCTTAATTCTCGGTTGAGACTCAGCATTAGGTTCACGTCCACTGCACCCATTCAATAATCTTTCTACAATTCTTGTAATACCATTCTCTCTGTCTTCGACTGCAAAACCCAACTTTCTCTTGACATTCACCAACTCAAACACATTCTCCACAGACCACCATATTTCTCTGCCTGTTCTCGGTAATAAGTTTTCCCCACAACCTTATCAAACCCGAACCATTAACTCCCAACTCAAATCAATCCATTTCTTCTCGTTTTTTCTCAGCAAACCCACAAAATCTTCTTCATTCTCAGATCACAGGCTCGATTCAATCTTCATCTATCAACCACCAGCGATGTTAAACCCTTTCTTCTATTTCCGTTCCTATCCTCAAAACAACAGCGACACCATCAACATCACATCTATTGTTCAACAAGCTACGCATTCTCCCATCGCTCGCTGTTCATTATCTCCATCAAGTTCCAGTACTGGTTCTCCATTTTCTCTCCCTAATTCCATGGAAGCAAACACAACAGACCCAATTTTACTCGGTCAAGAACTCTCCCTTTTTTTCTTCTTTATTTGTATTCTCGATCTTCTGCTATCTCTAATCTCGACTAACACCCATCACAGAAATCATCTTCTATTTTCCAATTTCAGTAGCAGCGACAAACATCACCGCTTTTCTTTAACTCAAAAACCATTTCCATACTCGAATAACATTTTCCAGTAAAATGACTCTTTTACCCTTCTTAATAATTATTCTACTTTTACTCATAATGACTCCATAATACCTACAAAATAAAAAACAATCCTAATATACACAAAATACAAGAAAGAAAAAAAAACATAACCAATTAATACGAATTAAGGTGTTTTAGACACCTATAAGATTCCCCCACACTTAGACTTTGCAAGTCCTTGAGCAAACTAAACTAAACTAATCCTAAATATACAACTCCCTTTCGTTGAGGATACGATTACACTTAGCATGTGTAATAAGCTTTCAAATCCCCTAGATGTCCTTAGCGAACGAGTTATAGTCCCGTGAGGGTTTACAAGAGATTTACCCACAAAATCTACTCTAATTATCAAATACTCCAAAGTCACAAGAATCCAAAGATCTATGACGACATAAAGTTTCTGCACCAACCAATGAGAATTTAGAAGTACCAGACAATTGCAAATATAAATACGCTTAATCGATGATAAAGAGAGTGTAATGTGTCAAACCAATGCCATATGAAGGAATGCAGCCTCGAAAGCAATCGAATAAGCATTTCGTCTCGACTTCTGCCTCACCAATTGGATTTTATGATATTGACACTCGTAAGACGATAGAAATGAGTCTCCCATGTGTGCAAGAAAGAGTGAAGATAAAACACTTGCACACGTTGAATGGTGATGCTAAAAACTATATATTTCTGATGATCTCTAAGAAAAGAAATCAACCACTATGTGTATAACACCCACAATCATGACGCTTACTCAGGGACGCGTCATGGCATGGGATGAAGCTTCATCTTAAACTTATAAAGCTTACTTAGGAATGCATCAGGGTGTGGATGTATTGGCCTTAAATTATAGTGCTAAGGCACTATTATGCGTGATGCATATTCGAGAGTGCATCACAAGTCAAAAATGATCCTTACCCGGGGAAGGAAAAAATGGCCTTGAAGCGTATCCGATAGCGCATCATAATGTTGAGGCACTATTATACCGTGATGCATGCTTGAGAATGCATCACTGACCCAATGTTGCATACCCGAGAATGCATTATAGTGCTAATGCAATATTATACCTGATGCATGATTGAGAATGCATCACTAACCCTATATTGCGTACCCGAGAGTGCATCATAGTGCTAAGGAAATATTATGCCGTGATGTATACCCGAGAATGCATCACTAGAAAGTGCAGTAGATGAATGTCATTTACCCTCCTTATATCCACTTGTAGAAATGCGAATAAAATATATATAGAGAGGAGTCATTTGTTGGAATTCGATGAAGCGTACCCGAGGATGCTTACTAGGCAAGCATCCCAATTGCTGTGAAGTGTACCCGATGACGCGTACCATAGGAAGCTTTACTAATCCGTTATGTGTACCCGAGTATGCACTATTAAAAAGTGCAATCGATGGATGTCCCTTACCCTTATATTCCAAATATATGGAAATGCGATTAAGACATATATAGGAAAGGAGATTTAATTGAATGTGCATGAGCGGAAATACACATATATGCGATGTGGCTTATACGTTGGTGCATACTTAATGTATACTTGATGCTTAAGCATCAATATGCTTGTAGCTTACCCGAGCAAGCTTGAATTATACGAAAGCATCATCATCCATGTTGCGTGCTCGAAAATCCATTATGCATTCTAAGTAGTAATAGTTATATATAAGCTAGTTCATACTTTGCAAAAGTTCTTTTGCCTATAAGGACTAGGCTTAGCTTGGCTTTTTGCCTTGCAACGAAGTTGGAATCGATGTTGGATTTTCCTTAATAGGCTTATGTTGCCTGTCCTTTCGAATTGACCCTTCGTACGAACTACGATCATGCTTGATCCCTTCAAGGTACGGGTTGGGTACGTAGGAAGTCGCAATGCAATGCACTAAGGTGCAACGGTGATTGCGATATTATGGTAACTCGTATCATCTGGCTCGGCAATGTCAAATCAAGAGATGATTGTTGCCACACTTGATGAGGTAGTTGTTATTCCATTTGATGGATTGTTCATACTTCCTATCAAATTTTACGGCATGGAATGACATGTGCCTGGATGTTGCACCCTTGGCAAGAAAAAGATTAGTGCAGGCTCGAGCGCATGGTCGAAGCAGAGTTGATGAAGCGAAAAATAGGCTTGAAATGTCCTAGGTGCTTGTCCAAGGCATGAGTTAGGCCTGGAAAATGCTCGTAAGTATGTGATACTTTCCAAATGCATTCACCATTGACTTTAATGGCCTTGTACCCTTTGCAGAATAAGGGTTAGTTGGAACGGTATAGAAACTACGTTTCGATTATCATGCTTGCAAAACATGCTTGGAAAGGTAATCTACCTACATTTTCCAGCGAGAAGTTAAGCTTTAAGTTTCGGTTATTGTCTTTCAAACCGCGCATCGGGGATTTCTGGCCTGACCAGCGCATATCGTCGGAGGAGGAATTTTTCGGTTCGTGACAAATGGTATCAGAGAAAATTCCGAGAAAACACTAGGGACTGTGCGTTGTGGACTCGACAAGTGAGTGTTTGTAATGTGACTACAGAATTTTTCCTTCAAAAGAAAAAGGAAAAAGGTTGGAAGAGTAGGCCAATTGCTGCACAAAGAAGAGTTTGTAACTGCTATGCCAGTTACTTTGTAAATTTTGTGTTGGACAATCAGGCCAAGCGCCAGTGCTAACAAAAAAATTGTAACTACTATGATAGTTACTTCGCTGACATTTGGACACCCTCGAGTGTACTATGAGTTTACCAGGCCTTATTAGGCTCTTTTACCATACTGTTGGTAACCCGGAAGACCGTCGCTCGAACGGTGGTAGACAACGTGATTGATCATCCCTACCCGTCGCTGGAACGGTATGTGTTGTCATGCCTGCTAGCTCCTACTTTCGAGTGGCAACCTGGAAGACCGTTAGCTGTAACAGTAGGCTTTCTTCCGACTGCACTGGCATTAGAGTTTGGTCCTCACAGTACTACGCTAGGAACTTCTTATCAATTTGCGATGACCCTTTCAACCTTCGTGAACTTTTGAGACTCTTAAGTGTATGGTATGGGACGTGCACTTAAGATCCTGTGTTGAGTAAATCCTTTTGCATTTTTGAGCATGTGGTATGGGACACATGTTTAGGGATTCAAATTGATTTTCTTGGTAGAGTTGTAAAACCTTTTCTGATCCTCGAGCATACGATATGGGATGTATGTTTGGAAGGTCTTAATCGCGTTTACGACAATTGCGAACCCTATTAGGATTCCAAGATATGCGGTATGGGACGCATATTCAGAAGTTTCTAATATGTGTTCATTAATAAACTTTGGACCCTTGTAGGATTTATGTGCATCACGGTATGAGACATATGTGGGAAATCCAAATCAATGAAGCTTTTTACAATAGTTTTTGAGTTGAATTTCGGGGACAAAATTCTTCGAAGGTGGTAAGAATGTAACACCCTTAATTTTCGTATGACGATTACTCAGGGACGCGTCATGGCGTGGGATGAAGCTTCATCCTAAACTTATAAAGCTTACTTAAGAATGCATCAGGGTGTGGATGCATTGGCCTTGAATTATAGTGATACCGCACTATTATGCATGATGCATATTCGAGAGTGCATCACAAGTCAAAAATGACCCTTACCCGGGGAAGGCACAAATGGACTTAAATCATACCTCAGAGCGCATCATAATGTTGGGGCATTATTATGCCGTGATGCATGATTGAGAATGCATCACTGACCCAATGTTGCATACCCGAGAATGCATTATAGTTCTAATGCACTATTATGCCGTGATGCATGATTGAGAATGCATCACTAACCCTATGTTGCGTACCCCGAGAGTGCATCATAGTGCTAAGGAACTATTATGTCGTGATGTATACCCGAAAATGCATCACTAGAAAGTAAAGTAGATGAAAGT
This sequence comes from Papaver californicum, assembly GCA_023531435.1. Classification (NCBI taxonomy): domain Eukaryota; kingdom Viridiplantae; phylum Streptophyta; class Magnoliopsida; order Ranunculales; family Papaveraceae; genus Papaver; species Papaver californicum. The sequence continues at coordinate 350,195 of JAJJMC010022104.1, read as the reverse complement.
CATATACCCTCCTTATATCCACTTGTAGAAATGCATATAAAATATATATATGGAGGAGTCGTTGGTTGGAATTCGATGAAGCGTACTGATAGACACATTTTTGTGTCTACTCTGTCCGCAATTATCGATTTTGTTAGTGCTCGATTTTATACTTATTGTTTGATTTTATGTGTTTGTAGGTATATTTGAGAAATAAACATTTGTGGAAAAACTGGCTTAAAAAGTGATAGAGGCACCCACCAAATCACTAAAGGCACCCAAAATGGTTGATAAAGGCACCCCACTTCTGGATAGGGGACCCTCCCTTCTATGTTTGAATAAGATGAAAATGGTGGGAAGAATTCTCTCTCATGAGAATATTTCTGAGTTAGTTGAAATCCTAATTTTAAGGGATTCAAAAGGTGGTCTCGACTTATAAACATGAAAGAATATTCACAACATGGTTAAACACGTTATTTGAAGTCTTTTCACGTCGGAAAACAAGCTGGAAAAATATCAAACAAAGGCCGGAAATATATTTCTCTTCGGATTCGGATTCGGATTTACATGAATTTGAGTTTGTTTTGGATTGGTTTTTGGGTCCTGATCGATTAAGGATGAGTTGTTAGGGTTTGTGGAACCTATAAATAGCAAAGAGGAGGAAGAAAAATCAGTAGGGGAGGCTCGGGAAGAAAACAAGAGAAAAAAAAAGAAAAATGTTGCTGCTAGTGAAGAACAGGGATACGACGACAATTTTTTCAACCCATCAACAACGGATATCTTCGGCTTTGCAACGTTTATCTTCGCTTTGCAACATTTATCTTCAAGCTCCACTGTAACAGTTAATCTGTAACGCCTATAAACATTGCAGATTTCCTGTTTTATTATTTTTAGCTTCTATTCTTCTTCTCAAACACTTTTGAGCCATGTACCATTCTTTTGAGAGTGTTTTGAGCATGATAAGCTAAACCCCACCATTGGGACAATGAAGGAAGCCATATTTCATGAATGAATGGTAACTATTTTTTATTCTTAATGACTTTTGGATTGATTTTAGTTGATTTATGATTTTTCTTTGTTTGATGGTGTATGTTGGGACTTAAGAGCTTTTGATGCGCCATGCTTGTGATTTACAGTTAATGTTTTAGAAATCTACTTTTGGCAAATAAAAGAGAGTCAATAAAAGAGCTATAAGTGTTAAACAATCATTGTAGAAATTATTCAGAAGTGATTTTGGTGGAATCCTGAGTTCCATTTCTTCCCAATATTATTAATTTTTTGTACATATTTTCTAGTTTAAATTAAACTTAGGTCTAAAACGAATCTTCATAAGTCTCAGCGAACGAACACATTTTTACCACTTTTCTGAAACGATCAAGTTTTTGGCGCCGCTGCCGGGGACTTGTTTTTAGTTTTTTTTAGGTTAGTTAGTTTAATAAGGTTTTTTTTTTTATTATTTTATTTGTTCTATTTTACGTTTTTTGGGTATTTTTCTTTGTATTACAGGTTTTGGATCAAAAAGAAATTGGAGCCAAACATTATATTGATTGATTAAAGACTTGGAGTCAATGATAAATCGAAAATAACGGAAAAAGAAGACAAATTTATTATATTTTTTGTTTATATTTAATTACATCGGTGTTTCCTTCTTGCCCATTTTAGGAACACGTTACCAAGCGCGAACCTAAGCCTTAAAAATTGACTAGAAGAGACCAATAGGGTAACGAGCTTATTGGAAAGTCATTCAAAAGGACTGTATTGGTTACTCTGTTATCCTAACTCAAAGTTCAGGAAGATTATTTTAAGTAGATTCGAGTCGCCTTGTAACCCAAGGAAACGTTGCCAAAGAGACAGGGTTATCAAAGCTCCTTAGAGCTTATCCTGTTTCTATTCGACTTAATCTAATTCAGATCGTTCTAAGAGGTTTGCTAAAACTGTAACTCGTTTCCTTTTGAAAGAATAAAAGCTGGTCTAGAAACAATCTAAGTGGAGCCATCATGTTTTTTGTTTGCTAGATTCAACAAGTTTGATTTGGTTGAGTCAGCCTTGCTTGTGATTGCTTAGGATTCCCTTCCAATTAGGATTTATTTTTTTAGTTTTCTTTAGTGTATGCCATGACCGCTCGAAATCATCACTGAGGGAGCTTGGAAAAGAGACACTCTAGGTCGTTTGATTAGTGACAAACCTAGTAGTTATGTCCCTGGAAACGACCTCGAAGACTCTTCTTTTGAGGGCCCTATTTTTGGAAGTTTCAATTCTGAGAACTTGACACTGTGTGAAGAAGTTACTCCTGGTCCATTGATCGCGCCAGTAATGGCAACTTTAAAAGCTTTGTTGCACCCGACTAGGACTTCTCGTCTATCATGTATCAAGTTAGCTGAAACTGAAGCAAACTATGAGTTAAAACCTGGGACCATACAGATGCTCCCAATCTTCTTAGGGAAAGAAAATGAAAACCCATATTTCCATGTTAGGGATTTTGAGGAAATATGTAGTACCATTGGGATTAAGGACCTAGATGATGAAGCATTGAACTTAGATTGTTTCCTTTTTCACTAAGACACAAAGCCAAATCTTGGCTATATAGTTTGACTTCTGAGTCCATTGAAACCTATGAACAACTTACATCTGCCTTTTTCCAGAAGTTTTTCCTAGGAACAAAACATCATCTATTGCGCAGCAGATTTGCACATTTGGTCAACAAGAGTGAGAATCTTTATCTAGGTATTTGGAAAGGTTCAGTGGTTTATTATCAAAATGTCCTCATCATGGTTTAGAAAAAATAAGGTTAGTTCAGATTCTCTAAGAGGGTTTAGATTGTTCGACAACAACCATGGGTGAATCTTTATGGGGATGCACATGGCTCGGTTCGGTTCGGTTTTTGCCCTAACCATTACCAAAACCGAGAGTTTCGGTTTTTCGGTTTTGGAAACCGAGTGTCACCATTAAGCTTTTTGGTTCGGTTCGGTTTTTAACCGTCTCGGTTTCGGTTTTTCGGTTCGGTTTCGGTTTTAACCAAAAAATTCACTTAACAAATTTGTCAGGTTCTATTTCAGCATTCCTGTAAACTACAATAATAAGTTACAGTAGAAGAACAAGAACAACAAAAGTAACAAAATTCTTTATCCCCAATAGTACTGACGTGGATCCCTTCAACTTAATTGAGCTTACAGAAATTAATTGAGCTTACAGAAATAAACAGACCCCAGAGTTCAGATCCAAAAAGGAAGATAACAGGTGTCTTAGATCCTCTTCAACTTCTTCTATCTGCTCACCACTATTGTGATCCCCAAGCCTGAGAAAGACTAATTTATGTTTAAATTACTCTGCTTACAAGAAGAGTAGAATTCCATGTTTGTGCATCTTCTTCTTCTTATGACAATAATAACAAGCTGAAAAATGACAAATCAAAACCCATTTCTATTAACTAACTAAGAACAAATCAGGGAATGAAGACAGTAAATCTCAAAAATCATGGGTTTTTACATACATCATTTATTAAAAATTTCTCTTCGGACTTGGTAGGGGTAAAAAGGAAGTATTTCGAGCATCTGGGTGTATAGAAACAGGATTAGAAACAAAAACATGCAAGTTAGTTGGTAATAGAGTTTAAAAAATCAAATTAGACCACATGTAATGATTTTTACTCACAAACATAGACATAATCTAATTAAGCTCAGATGAAGTAGAAAAAATAAATTAAGGTGCTGAATGAACAACAATGAAGTGATGATAAAGATCATCAAGTTTTTTTCTCTAAATAAAGTAAAATAATTCTGACCTTTTTTTTTTCTTCTTGTGAATTCCCAGCTCCAACAACAACAAAAGACAGCAAATCCAGACGAGATAAAAAAGATTCTCTAATAAACTCTCTTTTCTCTCTAAACTAAAAATTCATGGTTTGTGAGTAATAGAACATAAATGTACAGATTAGATCTGATTCCGCATAGAGAAAGGAAAAGAGGAAAACCAAAAGGGAAGAGAAGAGGGAGGTGTGCAGAGAAGAGGGAAGAAGAGAGAGGCGCAGGGACAGAAGCGAAACAAAGTAGGTTTTTTCTTTTTATATACTAGGGTTAGAGATCAACGGCTAAAAACCCTCTGAATCCAATGACTATTATTAATCGGTTTTTTCGGTTTTTTTGGTTCGGTTCTAGGGTAGAACCAAAACCGAACCAAGATTAATCGTTTTTTTTTCAAAACCGTGCATCACCATTAGATGTTCGGTTCGGCTCGGTTCGGTGCAGTTTTGCCGGTTTTTCGGTTTTTTGTGCATCCCTACACGGGTGGGTTTGAAAATAAAATTATCGATGGTGCGATGAAATTTTTGAATGAAATCGCCGAAAGAACCCAGCAATCGAAAAATAGTAGGGAGCCCCAGAAAAAAATTCTTCTAAGTAGAGGAAATGTCAATAGGGTAGAAGGATATTTTGAATCAGATACCAAAATAACAGCTATATCAAAATGAGTAGAAGCTTTAGAACCGAGTCAATCTAGTTGTGGAATTTAGCCCAAGTCATTTTGGGAAGGACAGGTTGTTGAAGAGCACGCCCATGCTCTTTATAATAACACTAGATTTGATAATCATCAGAATTTTGACCCTTATTCAGAAACCTATAACCCTGGTTGGAGAAACCATCCTAACCTTTCTTGGTCTAAGGGCCAGAGTCAAGGTCAGTCTAGTAATTCTAAGGTTCCCCCAGGTTTTGGATATTCTAAGAATCCTTCAGGACCAGCACAATTTCAGAATCCGATAGATAAGACGATCATGAGTTTAGCAGAGTCTCTCGCCTTATTAACTCATAACACTACAAATTTTCAGCAGTCAGTCAAACAAAGTTTACAAGAAAATCAAAAGATTGTTCAGGCTAACAGTCAGGCTATTTCCAATTTAGAAACCCAGGTTGGTGAAATCGCTGAGTTTTTGAGAGAAAGAGAAAAAGGCAAGTTTCCTAGTCAACCACACCCCAATCATAGAGGAGTTCATGAAGTATCTTCTGTTGAGAAACCATCAAAGCATGTGAATGAAATTAAAACCCTTAGAAATGGTAAAGTGGTAGATAACAAGGTAAACATGCATGATAGTGAACATACTGTAGTTCACCCTTCTGACTCAGTAGCTGAAGAGACTGACGAAGTCTCTAAAGAGCCCGATGCAGTTCCTCATAAGTCAGATTTTGTGCCCAGAGCCCCGTTCCCACAACTGTTAGCACCAACAAAGAAGGAATCCATCTTTAACGACATATTAAAGGTTTTTAAGCAAGTCATGATCAACCTTCCATTATTAGATGCAGTTAAGCAGATTCCTGCTTATGCCAAGTTCCTTAAGGATATGTGTACGTGAAAGAGAAAGCTCAATGTACAAAAGAAAGCCTTTTTAGCTAGTCATGTAAGTTCAATTATCCAGAACAATACAACTCCTAAGTACAAAGACCCAGGGTCCCTAACCATTTCTTGCACAATAGGTAACTACCGTGTTGAAAAAGCGTTACTTGACTTAGGAGCCAGTGTGAACTTACCTCCGTACCATGTGTACCTCCATCTAGGACTTGGTGATTTGAAACCTACTCAGATAATACTGCAATTAGCTGATAGGTCTGTGAAAATTCCTCGTGGTGTCATAGAGGATGTTCTTATTGAGGTCGATAAGTTTATATATCCAGTGAATTTTGTTGTCCTTTGTACCCAACCTGTGCCTGACCCAGAGAATCAGATACATGTGGTATTCGGTCGCCCGTTTTAGCTACATCTAATACGATCATTAACTGTCGAAATGGTATTATGAACTTATCTTTTGGTATGACTACTGAGTTGAATATTTAACCAACCACCTGAGATAGATGACACGTGCATTGAAGAGGTGAACATGATAGGAACATTAGTTCAGGAGTCATTACCAAACACTTTGTTAGAAGATCCATTAGAGAAACGCCTAGCTATTTAGGTTTGATTTTGACGATGATAATGTTATGGAAAACTAATTTTAAGCTTCTACCAGTTTATAAGTCCATCTTATTTCCTTCTATAGAGGAAGCTGAGTGTAGTTCTGACCTTAAGGACTCTAGAATCCAACCAATAGTTTTTAGTCCATCTGAGAGTAATGTCCACCCTAAGTTTGGGGGTACCGATGATTCTTGTGATTTTCAAGTATCCCTGCTTAAAATCCCTAACTTGGGACTTGACATATGCACCTCTACCATTTTACAAATCATCTTCAAACTATATTTCCTGAGCCTGTTGATGTCCAAAAAGAAGTTCAGTTGTTAGAAACCCATCCTCTGGTTGATGTGGTTTACCTAGGAAATTATACCAAGATTGAATTTGTTTTCCCACCAAAAAATTTTCTTTTTGTGGGAACGTTTGAATTTCAAATGTGTCAGTTATTAAGTTTTGAGACTAAACCTAATTACTTTAGGGAATTAGAATCGAAACATTTTCTTAAGAATGACCACCATTTTCATAGTCGTCAACTGTGTGGGTCAAATCTGATTGACTTTGAGGATCCACAATTATTCAGGTTATTATTATGTGCTTCTAAGTTCTTGGTTGAGTTTTTCCAGACTTTACAACCTGATCCTGTTGATCCTGCCTATGAGGAAATCCATCCATGAAAATATTTTATTTAAACCCTTTTATAGAGCCTGAACCTAAACCACATCTAGAAGTAGTTGTCTTAAACAGAAAACTAGATAAGGTTGTGCTCGGTTTGTTCATTTTCTTGGCCTGCTGCAGTTTCCCTTCTATTTTGGATAGCAGTATTGGATTCAGATGACCCACAATTGTTTCGGCTATTGTTATATGATTTTACGAGGTGACTAATTCTTTCTTAGTCTGTCTGAAGACTTTAAAATTAGCACTTCTTGGGAGGTAACCCATGCTCATGCGACACGGTAATATCTTTCTTTAACTCATTTCCTTCGATTAATAACAGTTTCTCCTTGTTCATGTATTTAATCATTCATCTTTAGAACATTGAGGACAATGTTAGATTTAAGTTTGGGGGTAAGAGAGAAACTTTTATTGCAATAATATGAAACTCCAAAGTCTAGAAATTTGTGAACAATTCAGGATGACACTAGCCATTCTAGGTAGATGGAAACTTAGCTCTTGTTCTATAGGAATTAGTGTGCCCAGCTAAATGGTCTATTCATAAAAGGATACCTAGCTCAGGTGTTAGAAATAACATGTTAGTCGTCACCGTATCTCGGAGTATCTCGACCATATCACCTTCTATTTTTATTTTTGCAATTTTTGTGTTTCTCTAAGTGATTTGGTGGGGCACCATTATCGAATTGTTATCGCCGCCAGAATGGAGTAGAGTGTTTGAGATTATTTAGACTCTGATTCAAAAAAAAAATCGAGTATTGACACTTTGATATCAATATGTGTGCGTTCTCCCTGTCCCCGTCGCCTAAGTAAGCGTGGAACGCAGGATCCATGAGAACTATCATGTAAGATGATGATAAGGAGCATACGCTTGGATTCATTTGATCCAATCATGTTGTCAGTACATTTAATAAAATAATAAATAATTATTTTATTTTCAATAAATTGTCCGCTGGGACCCTTGTATATACCAGCTGAGTCGATATTAGTATAAGGATTAAGAACAGTGGGAGTGTATCTCAATCCATTAGGATTCATCCTGGCATTGACCTTCAGACAGATATGGGAAATACCGTTCACCTTCGTCGACATGCACCATTCATTACTTCTATATCCATCTTCTAAATCTTTCCATGTGATTGAACTTTGATAGATTCTCAGTATCGTGGTTGAACGACTATCTAAGTAGAGCTTTGTTTTCTTATATATGAATTTAGTATGCTGAGTGCAAACTCGTGTACAACAGTTGGACTCATATAGGGTAATGATTCCCATAGCCGAAGAATTTAGTATGCTAACTAAATAGCTTGTTTAGTGTTTACCCTCAATTTTTCATAGGTAGCTAGGGTTTGGAGTAAAGGTTTTGTGGGTATACCTCTTGTAAACCCTCACGAGACTATAACTCGTCCACTAGGGACACCTAGGGGTTTAAAGGCTTATTACATATGCTAAATGTAGTCGCGATGCCTACGAAAGTGAGTTAGGATTTTTATTTTATTTTTAGATTAGATTTGCTCGAGGACTAGCAAATAATAAGTTTGGGAGTATTCGATAGACATATTTTTGTGTCTAATTTGTCCGCAATTATCTATTTTGTTAGTGCTCGTTTTTTACTTATTTTGTGATTTTAAATGTTTGTAGGTATTTTTGAGAAATAAACATATGTGGAAAAATTGGCTTAAAAGTGATAAAGCCCCCTACCAAATTACTAAAGGCACCCGGGATGGTTGATTAAGGCACCCCACTTCTGGAAAAAAATCAAACAAAGGCCGGAAATATATTTCTCTTCGGATTCGGATTTATATGAATTTGAGTTTGTTTTGGATTTGTTTTTGGGACATGATCGATTAAAGATGAGTTATTAGGATTTGTGGAACCTATAAATAGTAAGCGGAGGAAGAGAAATCAGCAGAGGAGGCTTGGGAAGAAAACATGAGAAAAAAAAGAAAAGCGATACTGCTAGTGAAGAACAGGGATACGACAATGATTTCTTCAACCCATCAACAACGGATATCTTCATCTTTGCAACGTTTATCTTCAACTGCAACGTCAACCCATCAGCAACGTTTATCTTCGCTTTGCAATATTTATCTTTAAGCTCCACTGTAACAGTTAATCTGTAACGCCTATAAACGTTATAGATTTTTTATTTTATTATTTTTAGCTTTTTTTCTTCTTCTCAAACACTTTTCAGCCGTGTACCAATCTTTTGAGAGTGTTTTGAGCATGATAAGCTAAACCCGACCACTAGGACAATGGAGGAAGCCATATTTCATGAATGAATGGTAACTATTTTTTATTCTTAATAACTTTTGCATTGATTTTAATTGATTTATGATTTTTCTTAATTAGTTGTGATTTTGTTTGATGGTGTATGCTGGGATTTACAATTAATATTTTAGAAATCTACTTTTGGCAAAGAAACAAAGTCAATAAAAGAGCTATAAGTGTTAAAGAATCATTGTAAAAATCATTCAGAAGTGATTTTGGTGAAATCCTGAGTTCCAGTTCTTCCCAATATTATTAAAATCTTTTACTTATTTTCTAGTTTAAATTAAAATTAGGTCTAAATCGAATCTTCACAAGTCTCATCAAACGAACATATTTTTACCAATTTCTGAAACGATCACGTACCCGAGGATGCTTACCAGGAAAACATCCCAATTGCTGTGAAGTGTACCCGAGGACGCGTACCCGAGGAAGCTTCACTAATCCGTGATGTGTACCCGAGTATGCACTATTAAAAAGTGCATTCGATGGATGTGCCTTACCCTTTTATTCCAAATATATGGAAATGTGATTAAGACATATATAGGGAAGGAGCTTTAGTTGAATGTACATGAGCGGTAATGCACATATATGCGATGTGGCCTATTTTTTGGTGCATACTTGATGCTTAAGGATCAATATGCTTGTAGCTTACCCGAGCAAGCTTGAATTATACGAAAGCATCATCATCCATGTTGCGTGCTCGAAAATCCATTATCCATTCTAAGTAGTAATAGTTATATATAAGCTAGTTCATACTTTGCAAAAGTTCTTTGGCCTATGCGGACTAGTCTTAGCTTGGCTTTTTGCCTTGCAACGAAGTTGGAATCGATGTTGGATTTTCCTTAATAGGCTTATGTTGCCTGTCCTTTCGAATTGACCCTTCGTACGAACTACGATCATGTTTGATCCCTTCAAGGTACGGGTTGGGTAAGTAGGAAGCCGCAATGCAATGCACTAAGGTGCAACACCTTTTCGCTCATATCATCTAATTTAGAGGTGATTGTGATATTATGGTAACTCGTATCATCTGGCTCGGCAATGTCAAATCAAGAGATGATTGTTGCCACACTTGATGAGGTAGTTGTTATTCCATTTGATGGATTGTTCATACTTCCTATCAAATTTTACGGCATGGAATGACATGTGCCTGGATGTTGCACCCTTCAAGAGAAAGATCAGTGTAGGCTCCAACACATGGTCAAAGCAAAGTTGATGAAGCAAAAAATAGGATTGATAGGTCCTAGGTGCTTGTCCAAGGTATGAGTTAGGCCTAGACAATGCTCGTAAGTATGTGATGCTTGCCAAAGGCATTCACCATTTGCTTTAATGGCCTTGTACCCTTTGCAGAACAAGGGTGAGTTGGAATGGTATGGAAACTATGTTTCGAGTATCATGCTTGCAAAGCATTCTTGGAAAGGTAAATCTACCTGCATTTGCTAGTGAGAAGTTAAGCTTTAAGGTCCGGTTACTGTCTTTCAAGCCACACATCGGGGAGATCTGGCCTGCCCAGCGCATAGCGCCGGAGGCGGAATTTTTTGGTGCGTGACAATGTGAGGGTGAGAATGCTCACCCATCTCTAATCCAAGCTACAAACACGCTCTCCTATCTACATCGTCAAATAGAAACAACTTGTCTTCGGCTTCAACACTCGATAGTGAACTTTCGAACCTTGTACTTCATCTTTCCACTTTCTCGCCCGGTTGATGAAAATCAACTCTTTCAAAACTTGTACTTTTCAAATTGTTGTTGTCTTGAACTTCTTTTTAGATTTCTTATTCACTACGGCTTTTACGATCTTCTTTTTTTTTAAAATAATTTTTTTTAATAATGCAAACAATAATTAAATAAGATATGGAATGAAAAGGTCATAAAAAATATATTTTAGCACTTGATTTTTCATAACTTTATACCTAGCATTCATAAAAGTTCACATAATTTACTATTTTTTGTACTTGTGCTTTTCTCACCTTGTATTGTTGCTTGTACCATTGATGTTTTCAACTTTCTTTAAAACTTTTAGATTTTTCCACTTGTTGATGATGTGTTTCTATTGACGACTGCTTCGAGAGTAGTGATGCCTGCAATTCATACTACAAGAATAAGGTTAATTCGCAATTATGATGTCACCCTCATAATTGACAGAAATTAGCACCCAAGAGATCAAAAAGTAGTGCTGAAATGGTATGAGGTTGAGTAACTCATCATTCTACTCGGAGTTTACGCAGATGAAACACTCTAAACGAACAATATACATTGAAGGTTTGGTGGCTCACTCAGATTTTTTATACGGGTAGTCTTCACTAATGATTGATTACCTCTCTAATACTACATACCTTCCGCACCTAATTCACCACCAGTGTGATTAAGTTCATCATGATTATTCTCTCAATCGACTAAGAATACCAAATGTAAGTTCTCTAGAAATTTTAAGTTCAGTTGTTTGGTAAAAACTTTGTATGTAAACTTAGCTAAATGTATACAAAGTGACTCTAAAAACTCTAAAAGTTGGAGTTTCATGCAAAAAGTTATAAGAAATCAGAAAAATTTTACCTACGAAAAGTGAATACTAAAAATCTATATGCTTAACCACTCCCCCATACTTAGACTTTACATTCTGCTCAATGTAAATTGACTCCTCCAATGTAAAATCAAGGTGGGAAATCCTATAATGATATGAAAATTTAGAAAAAACAAGAAAAATTAAAAGAAATACTAAACCAATGGGTTGTCTCCCATGCAGTGCTTGGTTTAACGTCGTCATCCCGACTTTCTGTTTGCTCGTAGACCAACAATCTGAAAATTTGGGGATCCACCCATAGAAAAATCTACAATTCTAACAATAGCTTAATAAGAATATTAGTACAAGAAAATAGAATTAAAGTTATCGCCCGATAGAAGTTTCCCCCACACTAAGTTTTTTTCTACACTCAGAAGTGTATAAAGAAAATAGAGTTTGGGAACTTCTACGGTTTCTTCTTTACAAACCTGCATAGTATGAGAATCAAGTATCTCAAATAATGGATATCGGGAAGCAAAGTCATTCAAGAATACTTCCGAAGAACATACATTCAAGCCAATGAGAGGTAAAGGAGAAGAATCAAAGGGAAAGGGATTAGTCAAACCTTGCAAAATATCTTGAATCACAGGATCCTCTTCAACCTTAAAGAATTCAAGTGAATTACTCACCTTATATGTATCTTGGTCCTCTATCAAACTCTTCAACCAATCTTCATTCGTATCTGCCTCGATGAAAATTTTGGCATCAACTTTATTATCATAATCCTTGGCAAACTTAATTGGGTCGTCCACGATATTACTCAATTTGGTTTCATTCTCAACATACTCCTCTTCGTCTTCATATTGAGAGCGAAAAGATTTCATTGTGCACTTTTTGGGATGTTACTAGGAATTGGTTCAAATGATGTACTTTCATACTCATGTCACTATCATAGCTAACATAAGGTTGGTCGTCGATGAATTTAGTGTGTCTAATCTCAATCTCATCCTTTTGAATAGGTGATTGATCATTATTAAGATCAAAAAGTTGAGTTAACTACACAATTATCATAAAAAATCCCCAAAGGTACTTGGTCCTTTTCAAGATAGGCATTGGTCAAATATGCATTACTAACCGTGTGCATGTTCAAATAGTTCTGATTTTGAGACCAAAATTCTTTTTTACCCCTCTCCTCCTTGTATTGATTAAGATCTCTCTTAAATGTGCTCATACTTTCCTGAAGTTCTTGGAGTGAACCTTGTATTCGTTGATCACATTGAATAATAATCTCTTATGAGCTAGAATGTGTTACCTCCTCACCTACTTTAGTATTGCTAGGCATATTATAAGAAGAGGTTGTTGAAGAAACCAACTCCATATGTACCACAAATTGTCGCATCTCATTCAACACACTAGAAGAGACATGAAAAGAAGCACAAATATCCTTCCCTCCTTGTAATTGTTCACTTACATACCCGCCATAAGAAGATTGCCATATATGAGAATAATCAAAAGTGTTCGTGGAATATTGGTCTTGGTTGTGATTATACTCCCCGTAAGGTTGGAAATTGTCATAAGTTTGATATTGAAAACCAAATTGATTACCATTATAATAAAGCTTGATTTTGTGCATCGTATATGGAATACAAGTACCTGAAATAAGATTCTCAAAACTAGGTTAGAATTGAAAATAAGAAACAGAAAATATAAAAAAAAAAAAAAATAAAAAAAAAAAAATAACAATCCGCTGCCTCCCCGGCAACGACGTCAAAATTCGATGTGGTCGTCTGCGCGTCAAAATTATTTATTACTTTCTCACTACTTAAGATTTATATGAAGTAAGGGTAAGAAAGGATCATTCCCAAAGGGAGGTCTTGGTTGTTATATGTTTTCAAAGTCTTATGTAAAACAAGGGGAATTTTTCTGATTTTATGAAAATTAAATTAAACTAATTACGAAAGCAAGAATAAAAGAATACAAATATGAGGATGGGAATAATTAAGGAATCCCTATCAATCAATGAAATGGAGTACAATCAATTTACCGGTGTATTTTTTCTCTCAATATTTCACTTATCACCACCCTAGAATAGTTATAAGCTCAACTATCTTAATCAATTCCATAATCACCTACTAGAATAAGCTCTGTAAAGGATATTATCCAAATCAACCACCTAGAATAGGCTCTCTAAGTGTAATCGACTTAGAAGAGTTAAGTTCCATGAATTGGGACAAGACGTAGCCACGCACTCATAAGATCGGATTGTTAGCTAAGGCAATTTTCTACTTCTCAATTGTTTAACAACATCCCTCCGTCAACAATAGAAAATTACTACTAATTGTATTAAACTCTAGACAATTACGGGTCGAAGAATTCTCAACTAGTGACAAAACCGACAACTACCTACTCGATTGCGCACTCGAGGAACTAGCAAAGAATTTATATAATATTCACGTATCGTAGAAAATTAACAATAAATAAAATAGAAATTAAAATAAACTTTATGCAAAATAATCAATTAATTTATATTCATGAAATCAAGTTTAACCCTAATCAAATAAAATTAACAACTCATAATGGAGTTCACAAAATTAAATAGAAGAAATAGTTACAACCCCTAGACGTCGAGAAATCTTCCCCGTACGAACCTACAAAAATAAATATGATATACACTTTTATAGGTTTAATATATATATATATATATTGATGTATAAAATTCCGGATGCGGATACCTTCGTAGCCGGTTAGTTATCCTTTCAGATAAAAATATTCGGATTTTTAAATAATATACTTTTCGGATAAAAATTCGAACGAATTTCGGAGTTTTCAGACATCCATTGACACCCTTATTTGAATCACCCATTTAGTTATTATTTCCTAATTAATACCAGTTCTTAATCCAATTCGCCATCTATATTATATCCTTACACCTATAGCCTCTTTGAATCAACGTACCTGAATCGCCCGAAGTACACATGTGTGTCGGTACCTAGACGTCATTATCTAGTCCGGTCGATAATTCTTTATAGCCTCATCGGCGTACTAACTGAGGGGCCAACCTGAAGACCTTCACCATTGGTAACGCCCAACAGAAAACTTGTTTTGTATCAAGGCTCTTATGCTCGATGATTTACGTAGATATCCTTCTTAACACATATTCAGGTTTTAACCTTATATATAAGTGGTCCCTTAGGGAATCAAAACTCTCAAGCTACAAAGGTAATCCAAGGAGTGTGATGATCAACTCTTCCTTCATCGACACCTGATCTTAAGGTTGTGACACTCACTTCCTCAAAGCTTGTAACTTGAGTCTTCAAATGAATATTGTTGAGGTATTCCCGGTATCCCATTCCATTACTTTAAATTCAAGCAATACTTATAGGTGTCTTAAATCGTGTGTGAAGAATCTTTGGAGTAGATAAGCAATGCTTAAAAACGTTGCTTAAAATGAACATATATTATTTATTTAAAGCAACGTGTAATTCAATTCATCAACACTTATTATTGTACCTTCCTATAGTTGTAACATTTATTATCTATTGCTAACATGTTTTTGCAACAAATTTGATTTTGTTACGAATGTGTTTTATCTGTTGCATTACTTGTTTATCACGTATTAATTTCATAATCCTGAATCCCTAAAATTATAATCCCAAGTACTTGCAAACGTATATAGTTTAAAATCCATACCCTTTCCGCTCTCAATCAAATATGAAACCAACAATTTTTAATCAATTAATTTCAATAATCATAATCACACGGAGATCATCAATCAAATGTAAAACCAACTCAATCAAAGCTATAATATCAATCAATTGAACAATCACAATCATAATCACATGTAAGATGCTCGAATGAAAATTATAACAAATAATTCCCAATTGTACAACCGCAACCGCAACCGCAACCGCAACCACAACCACGAATTCGCATCGAAGTTGAACTTAAGTTGAGTATATAACATGGTAAGCATATATATGTTTAAGCTTCAATAAGAAGAAAAAAAACTTACTGAAGAACATGTACTCCATGAGTAACTTAGATTCGACACTTCATATGCATTAAAATCACCAAAGTCCCTAAACATAGCAAGAAAATTATGCTAATTCAGAAATTTAAAATGATAGAGAAGTATTTTTCAATTACCAAACCCCAAAAGTTCACCATTAATAAAATTCATTTGGCCTCCATGATAGGTCATCTGTAACCTACACATAAGCAGTTACTACTCAGTTATAACTTTTTCACACGGTGTAGAATCTACACATAACAAACAAAAATTCCTGCAATGAACTTTAAAATGTTGGGGATTTTTGTTATAATCATGACAATCATTTTCTACGAGAATGAAAAAAAATCATGCATCACTTATATGAAGATGATCAATGGCACTATGACTCGTCAATCAAAAGTAGAACTACCTAGGAGTTGATATTTAGTATTAATGGTGGGTTCAAATCCTCTGATATACTTAGCAATACTTAATTACATATATGAACCTACAATCAATCAATATGCATGCTACCTACATTTAGTTCAAATCCTCTGGATGAAATATTGAATTCAAGAAAACGAAAAGTACAAACAAGACCCAAATCAACAGGTGGCAAAACAACAAACCCAATAACCAAACTGTTATTTTTCATTTCTTATTTATAACTTTTTTTTCTTCATTTCTTATTTATCTATCTAACATAGTATATTCGTTACTAAATCATACACTCTAAACTTGTAAACATTGATAACATTTTGTGATTTCAACTATTTCGCGTCTAAATAAAATGAATGGAAGGCATTCTATGGACTTATAAATAACCTGAATTAAACCTGAATTAGCTAACCAAATGAGCTTCAAATTCAGCAACCACCTGGATATAAAAGTGTCGATGGTGAATTTTTGACAAGGTCCAGAATCATAAAATTGTCCTCCGCCTAGCAGCAGATACATAGAAATATCCACGCATATTTATGACTTTATATTAATATATGAGGAAGCGTCGTTGTCCTAGCACCGCTCCTTAAGTCGTTCACAACTTACAATTAGAGCTCATCTTTACAAATAACTATAGGCGTTTTATATTGATCTTGTAGTCTCTTAAATACGAACAATATTTGTGTCATATCGAACTAGTCTCAAATCGCATAACTTCCATGGTTGAAATCCTTCAACTTGTCTCGAATGTGCATCAATGTTCAAACAACATCAAAATAAGTTATATCCTTGGAATAGTTGATGACCGATCCTCATGGATGTGTCAGACCATTCCTCGAGGCAGCGTCACAAATAGAAAAACCAAGCTTTGGGAGAGCGTTCAACCCTGAGGACCGTTCCTCAGGGACGCATCATATCCACGGCTCTGGCCTAGTGCCAGCACCAGAACTGCCAAGGCGCTAGCTTCAAGCTAGCACCAACTTCCTATTTTCCTCCCTTGAGGATTGTTCCTCAGGGACGCACCATGGCGCTGGCCTAGTGCCAGTGCCAGCATTTTTACAACGCTAGCTCCACCACCCCACTTCTTCCTTTCCATGAGGATCGTTCCTCAGGGCCAGCGCTAGAATTATTACAGCACTAGTTTGGAGCTAGCGCCAGCCTTTCCCGTCCCTAAGGATGCGTAACTCTCATAACATCGTTCCTCAGGGACGGGCCACACCTTGTTGCGCTGGCCTCAGCTCCAATTCTAGCATATCCTCGAGAGCACAAAATCCACTTTGTGCCGGGTCCTCGAGAACTTCTACAAATTTATGACTTCGAATACTTCCAAACTTATGCCATGTTATTTCTAAGCTAGTACGTGACTATTAAATTTACTATTTTCACTAGATTTGACATTGATTAGTCCACTTAACCAATTAGTGAACTGAGCAACTAGCCTCACTAATTTAGCAGGTTATTAACCTGGGTTAAACGAAATAGTAGTAGTCCATGACTTACTATTTTCTACGAGACATCAAATATGTTACATGGGGGGATTTTCATTGGGGTATTGGTCTGGCGGTTTACAACAACGTGCAATGTGGAAACATATCCACGACGAGAAGTAATAAGTAATGGGACGGTTAAGAGCAGTTGAGAGGATGAGGAGTAGTGGTCATACAGTATTCCTGACTTAGCAGATATGACTCCACTACAATCTCCACGATTATCACTTCTCCATCTCTTCACAACTTCCACGTCTTACGAGAAATCAGTGTGTTGACTATAAATATATGGCTTCATCTATTCTAAAAATGAGAATATATATATATATATATATATGAGATCTATTTCATAGATAATCAAACACATAGTCACAAATTAAGTCTTCAAGTACACACTACCATTTTTAATCACACGGTGATTTCTCAACCTTTTCTGCTTTCTCCCCTAAGATCAATCCATTATGTCCACATTTGTGACTAAAGCAGGACGTGAACGACCATTTCTTGGTTTAGGCTTGCCCCGTTCAAATTTGATCTCTCAAACCTACAGAAATTACTCTTTTACAGTACATTTGTTTTCACCCTAAAACAAAAAGAAAAGCATGGATAATTATTTAATACTAAAGTATAAATTGATCCTTCTCCCTTTTCATTTATCTAGGTTTGGAACCGGCTACCCAAGCATTGGAAGAGTTAAAAGGTTTTGTTGAACACAAAATTAACAAAATATATATTACTACCTCTGTCCCAGCAAAAGAGATACTATCACTTTTCCATTTTAGCCTAATGATGTGTGTCGTAAGTACGACAAATTCCTCAAGATATTTCTCACTAATTAACTAGTAATATAGCGATAGTAAGGATAATTCCCACAGAGAGCTGTGTAATTGATAGGTTATTTAGATTAGCAACTAAGAATAAAAGTAAAGAACTAAGGGGGGATTGATTGATTAATTAACTAAAAAGATAATAAAAATAATAAGAAAGAGATGATTAGGGAGTCCTTCGCCGTTACCAAATGTTAACTCGAGTGGTATACTTATTTATCTTTTGTTAGAATCATTCATTACCAACCGTAGAATAGCAAGTATGCTTAGCTATCCCTAAAATTCCTTATATCATCGGATAACAGGTATGCTTAGTCACCGGATTCTATCCAACTTAGACGCCTTGAGGTACGCTTACAAGGTGTAACTCGATCGAACGCTTTAAGATTTGTGAATTTAGGTTTGATCCTAGTAGTTAGACTCAGTACGCTCGGTCCAGTTTCTAGTGTTGTCTTCACACACGATTTCTTTACAAAATCCCTCTGCAAGGTCTCACGTTCAATACTTGTGTAGGAGGTGATCGACAATTACGGATCGCTCACTCTCTACTAGCAATAGAATGATTGATATAATAACTTGGTTGCGCACCCAAACAATCTAAGAATCAATCATAAACCCTAGATATAGTGAAAACAAATGATGATGATAATAACTTCAAATAAACTTATATTAACTAATAAAGCTTCACGTTTAGAACATTGAATTCATCCTTAATCAACAAAGGTTTAGCTACGCATATTACAAAGAAGAATGGTTTCCCCCTAAAGGGGTAAACCCTAGGTTTAAGATGTAGAAATTGTGATATGAAAGGTAGAATAGATATGTATTGGATTGTAAAGATGTCTTGTTTGAGCCTTAGATGTATTCTTTTATAGCCTTCAATGCTTGGCCCTCAAGTTTCCTCTCCTTCCAGGGTTTAGAATCTCATTGGAACTAAGTTTCCTTGATTTGGAAGTCAAAAACGTGTCAAAACGAACCCCTTGGATTTCCAAAGTCGGCATAGATGTTTCCTTACTAACAATGCCGACAGTTGGTCCTACTTTCTGCTACTAAATTCTCTTCAGTCGTCATAGATTGGTTATTGATGAGCAATACCGATTGTTAGTGTTATTTTCTGCCATAAAACTTGTTACAGTCGGCATAGATGTGCTTCTAATGAGCAATAACGACTATAGGTCCAATTCTCTGCCCCTTTTCGTGTCACAATCGACATATATATATGTTGCTAATAAGCAATGTCGACTGTTAAGCTTAAAGTGACCTCTTCTTCATCTCGACTGTTTTGTCCATAACTTCTTCGTACAACTCGGAATGACCTCATTCTTTTTGTGTTGGATTTGTATTCTTGTTCTCTTCAAGATGGTATTAAAAACTCTTATATTCGAATGAGTAGAATTTGTCTTGGACTCTCTTTCACTTGTAATGCTTCACTTCCTTGCTCATTTTAGCACTTTGTAGCTCCTTTTTGGATGATTCACCTAATATAAGACATAAGATAGAAAACAAGAGTA
Source organism: Papaver californicum (assembly GCA_023531435.1). Taxonomy (NCBI): domain Eukaryota; kingdom Viridiplantae; phylum Streptophyta; class Magnoliopsida; order Ranunculales; family Papaveraceae; genus Papaver; species Papaver californicum. Next base: position 330,588 of record JAJJMC010022104.1, on the reverse strand, counting down.
ATAAAAATTAATATGCAAGAATCATAGTTAATACTAGTATGGATTTGATAGTAAAAATATGTGAATTATGCACTTATCAAATTCCCCCACACTTGGCTTTTGCTAGTCCTCGAGCAAACTACTATCTAAACTGAACTAAACTAAAATGTGCAACAAGCCTTTAAACCCCAAGGTGTCCCTAGTGGACAAGTTATAGTCTCATGAGGGTTTACAAGAGGTATACCCACAAAACTCAAATTCCAAAACATTTCAGAGCACATGCATCCAAAGAGCTACAAAGACATAAAGTTTTTGTACACTAACAATAAGGAGTTAGAAATTCCAAAGAACATTATTCTCATGCTTAACTCTTGAGTTAAGAGAAAACCACCATACAAAGGAATCCAGGTTCGAGAGCCACTGAATATTTCTGCATCACCAATAGGGTTTTATGAAACTGACACTCAAAAGACGTACTTTATGGTTCTCACATATGTGCAGGCAGGAGTGAAGATAGAAATCCTACACATTTTGAATTGTGGGAAGGAAAGGTAACCTTTCGAATTATATGAAGATGTTATCCCAAAGAATATGGGACGAAAAATAACCCTTTTTTGTATTTCTAGTCACCTCTAAGAAAGGAAATCAACCACTATGTAAGGATGGTAACACTTACTTACCTTCTCACCGGATCGAATATCAACACCACTCTCACAGCATCCAATAGAAACGTCTTCAGTCTTCGGTCTTAGACTGTTGATGATGAACTCTTGAACTTCGTAGAACCTTGAAAAATGTAACTTTTTTTCTCAATTTTTTGTTGCTTAAAACTTCTTTATAAATTTCTTCTTCCCCAAGGCCTTATTGAATAAATACAAAAACAAATATACTAAAGCAATGACAAACTTTTATTTTTTTTCTTTTTTTTCTTTTTCTTATATGCTAAAATTGAAATACAAACTAATAAATGAAACTAATATGGTCGTGGAATAAGGATTTTACCACTTGATTCTTCACAACTTGTATTGTCTTCATATCATGAACTTCACTAACTCTCATCTTTTTATTTCTTTCGCTTCTGTACATAAGTCTTCAACATGTATATATAATTCTGTTCATTGTATTGTTGCTTTACTTGATATGAAATTTTCCCTTTCTTGTACCGTTTCTTGTAAACCTTCAACGTCTTCAACTTTCCTTCAAATTTGTAATGCTCCACTTGTTGATGATGTGGTGTTTCTATGGAACTGTTGTTGTTGAGAGAATGGTTTCAACTGCAAACAAGACTATAATATAGAGTTAGCAATTCTGATGACACCCTCATGATTGATAGAAATAGCACTCAAGATATCAAAAAGTAGTGCTAAAATTGGTGCGAGGTTGGATAGCTCATCATTCTACCCGGAATTTGCGCATATGAAACACTCTAAACGTAAAATTGAAGGTTTGGTGCCTCACTCATGGGTATTGAATGATCAACTACTCTAATACTGTATTCTTTCTGCACCTAATTTGTCACTGGCGGTTTAAGTCCCTTTTTTTTATCTCTAGCCTCTCAACAACTAAGCAAACCAAATATAATTCTCTAATACTTCTAAGTTCAGTTATTTCGGTTAGAACTCTGTATGTAAACTTAGCTAGAAATATACAAAGTGAGTCTAAATTCTCTAAAAGTTGGAGGTTTATGCAAAAATTAAAAATTAATGCTAAAAACTCTATATGAAAAATATTAATTCCCCCACACTTAAACTTTATATTTTCCTCAATGTAAATTGACTTCTCCAATGTAAAATCAAGATGGGAAATTAAATGATGATATAAAAATTGAAAGAAAAAGATATAAATACAAAACCAATGGGTTGCCTCCCATTCAGCACTTAGTTTAACGTCCTCATCCTGACCTTCTGATTAGTATCCGTAAACCAACATCTGAAAATTTGGGGATCCACCTAGAAAAAAGTCTGCAGTTTTAATAACAACTTCACAAAAACGTTAGCATAAATATAAATATTGAAACTATTATTTGGTGGAAGTTTCCCCCACACTTAGTCTTTTCAACACTTGGAACTATATAAATAACATAGAACAAGGGAACTTTTTTGGGTTCCTCTCGGCGAACCTGAACAGTGCAAGAATCAAACACATCTAGTGGTAGATAGTTAGAAGCAAAAAAATTCTTAAGAATTTTGACGGCATATATACTCAACCCTAAGTGATCTAGCTCCTTAAAAATTGGAACAACCTTTTGGGGAACTATTTCGATTGGGGGAGGATCAAAAGATATAAAATTATGCAAAGGTTTAGACAAACCTTTTACGTGATCCTCATCATGGGTATACAATGAATCATTTACCTTATATGTGTCGTGGTCCTCTATCAAACTTTTTGAAAGCCATTCTTTATCAGTTTCTACTTCAATCGAAATCTCAGCATCATTATTATCCTTGGCAAGCTCAATTGGGTCTTCCACAATAATCAATTTGGTTTCTTTCTCAATCTCTATCTCTTCAACACTCTCATCATCAGAATCAGAGTCCTCTCCCAGGAATTCTAGTTCATTAGTGCAAATCCTAGGATCATCTGTATGAGTCTCTTGCGAAGAAATAATCGGGTTTACTACTTGCAAATCAACTGGACTAAAAATATTATAATCCGGATATTCTTTATAACGTTGATATGTGTTTGAGTATGTTACCGCGTTTAGAACAATGGTTTTGTTATACCAAGGCTCCTCCTTTTGAATAGGCGAATGATCATTATAATGATTCGGAATTGGAATAACTTCATCATGCTTGCAAGGAATTTTCAAAGGTTGCTCATCTTCATAATAGTCTTTATCATTCTTAGTAATTTCAGAATCGTTTCGGTTGAGGCCATACTTCTTCCTCATCTCTATTTTTACCGAGTTGAGCTATTTGTTCATTTAATTTCTCTGAATTCCTTTGAATCTCTCGATATGGATCTTCACAATCATATTGTTACTGATGTTGTTGTTGTAACTCATATAACTCTCAATCTTCTTGTTGAATAAATTGCCTGATTAACCTTTGGAGTTCTTGGGATATATCTTCAGTCTTTTTGTTATGCTCATCCATCTTTTAATGGGGCTCTTTCATCTGTTGATTTTCTCGATCCAAATTAAAAATTGTTGCATTAGATCTGCAAGACTAGATGAATTATTAAAAGCATAAATATCCTCCGATCCTTGTGATTGTTCACTTACATACCTGATGTAAGGTTGTTGGCATGTATGAGAATAACCATAAGGTTCCATAGGGTATTGGTCGTAATCAAAGGATTGGTTTTGATTATACTCCTGGTATGGTTGGTAGTTCTCATAAGATTGAGATTGAAAACTATATTGATCGCCGCTATTATATGATTGATCTTGTGCACCGTACATGTTATTTCCGTAAGGGAACATGACGACTCACAAGAAAAAGAAAAATCTAACTAAAACTAAAAACAAAAACAAAAGTGATACTTACAACCTGTTTTCAGATTTTACCTCCCGCTTTTGACGAGAGTTGTACACCTTCAACGAGTTGTTAACACCACAAAAACCTAAAAATCTAAAAATACTAAAGAAAAACGTGAAAATATTCTAAACTACAATACAAACTAAAACAAATAACAAATTAATTAGCAACTGCTCCCCGGCAGCGGCGCCAAAATTTGATACGTGTCATAAGTGCAACAAATTACTCAAGATATTTCTCACTAATTAACTAGTAATATAGCGATAGTAAGGATCATTCCCACAGAGAGCTGTGTAATTGATAGGTTATTTATATTAGCAACTAAGAATAAAAGTAAAGAACTAAGGGGGGATTGATTGATTAATTAACTAAAAAGATAATAAAAATAATAAGAAAAAGTTGATTAGGGAGTCCTTCGCCGTTACCAAACATTAACTCGAGTGGTATACTTAGTTATCTTTTGTTAGAATCATTTATCACCAACCGTAGAATAGCAGGTATGCTTAGCTATCCCTAAAACTCCTTATATCACCGGATAACAGGTACGCTTAGTCACCGGATTTTATCCAACTGAGCCGCCTTGAGGTACGCTTATAAGGTGTAACTCGATCGAACGCTTTAAGATTTGTGAATTTAGGTTTGATCCTAGTAGTTAGACTCAGTACGCTCGGTCCAGTTTCTAGTGTTGTCTTCACACACGATTTCTTTACAAAATCCCTCTGCAAGGTCTCACGTTCAATACTTGTGTAGGAGGTGATCGACAATTACGGATCGCTCACTCTCTACTAGCAATAGAATGATCGATATAATAACTTGGTTGCGCACCCAAACAATCTAAGAATCAATCATAAACCCTAGATATAGTGAAAACAAACGATGATGATAATAACTTCAAATAAACATGTATTAACGAATAAAGATTCACACTTCGAACATTGAATTCATCCTTAATCAACAAAGGTTTAGCTACTCATATTACAAAGAAGAATTGGTTCCCTCTAAATAAGTTAATGGTTATACCAGATGATTTTTTAAAAGGTAATAATGATGTGATTAATTATTTGACAGTAATTTCTTACTACCTTAGCTCAATTGGTAGAGCACATGGCCTTCAGCTATCTAGAGTTGGGTTCGAATCCCATAGATGGCATTTAAGTTTGGTCTTTGTGAAAGGGATACTTTTCCAATATTGCAGATACTAAGGCAAACTCTGTATGCAGTTACACTTATATTTTGGGGCAATGCTACTGTAAGTATTTGCTGGCTAGGGCAAATATGTACGCATTAATCTAAGCTTATGTTTTGGGTACTTATCTATACGTTATTGTAGGTGTACACGGGTAAAAAAAATGAAGTAATTTGACGACATGCTTACCTTAGCTAGAATATGTACAAGTTGACTCATGATGATTTGATATCAACCAATATTTTGTTCAACTTTCTAAAATATTTGTATGGTTATTTATAATTTATGTTAATTAGTAGTTCTGGTGATGTACATCATCAGTTGTATGATTACTTAATTAGGCCTAAAATTTTACTTACATATGTTGATTGTCAGGTTTTGACTTTCGAACGACATAGGTTCTTCGGTAGCCATATATAGTGAATTTCTTTTATAAAATTTGGAGAAACCCTAGCCCTCTTTTCTGTTTATCTTATTTTGTTTCCTCTTCGTTTTCCTTCTGTCCAATATCCTTTTTCAAGGTTTAAGATTTTTGTTTATATATTTAGGTTGTTGATGTTGTTTGATTTCTTTTTCATTGTTTAGTTGATATTTAGGTTCTCTGTTTTGGTACAGCCGAAAGAGTAATTCAAAGATCGAAATTTGATTCATGTTGTTATTTGTTAATAATTTATGTTTGTTTTGATTGTGTAGGTGAGAAGAGACTAATTCAAAGATTGTGTTTACTTATTTTCCCACGTAGAAGAATGAAGAATCCTAGCTTTTTCATTAATATTCAGCATCTTCTTTAATTTATAAGTTTAGCCATTTTCTCTGATTTGTATTTGAATTTATGTTCTAATATGTTATTGATTTCCTACTCGATGGAAATATGAGACACAAAATTGTTTGGTATATCATTTTTTTTATTGACAACGAGAAAGGCCACATCAGTTTAGGATCCCAATCGCTATATCTGGATTGCAGAGCGAAATCAGTTTTAGTGAATCAAACTAATCTTCCGAGACATTCCTGTTTGGCGAGAACAAATGTACTACAAATAGAAATCAACAATTTAAATATGAAAGATTCAAAATAAAGCAATAAAAAAATAACATAAATCTCATTTTTCATTGACTTTTACTGAAGGATGCTGGCCATTTTGGCCTTCTTTGATTTAAGACCTTTTTTTTCCGGCTTTGTTGGAATTCTTTTTCCATCTTAACCAATAATAATTGACTCATGCAAGACTAATGCTCTGAATTTACCCTTACAACATGTTTTTTTTAACATGACTTAATCGTGCCACCAAAAACATTTGCATAGTTTATTTTCTGACTGTGGTTATAAAGTATTGTGTTTGGACACTTAGACAATACATCTCCGATTAAAGTTGTGTTAAACTCTCACATAAAAACTTTTTGGCAATTTGAAATTGATCGTTATGATTAATGTAGCTCTCATAGACTTTATTGGATGGATATTTATAGTGCAACCCTGAAAAAGATAATTGCGGAAAATTAAAATATGATAGCAGCTTGGAGTTCTTTCGTTGGTCCTGTGATAATGCTTAAATAAAGAATGTTTTTTCAGATGCTCCTTCTCATGGTTAAGTACCTAAGTGTGTACTTATCGTTGCCTTCTATAGATTTTCAATGACGCGCGTACATGTTCATCTATTTATATTTTAAATCCATGCTATTATTATACTTACATTGAGCATAATATGTTTATCTTTCTAAGAAGGTGAATGATACTGTGAGAACATTATCCCTTGGACATTTTCATTACAAAGACACTGTAGCAGCAGTGATAATTGGAATTGGTACGAATGCTTGCTATATGGAGTGAACAGATGAAATAATCAAGTCTCAATGCCTGCTTTCAAATTCAGGAGGCATGGTATTTTTTGTGACCTCTGGGATATTTAACTAACTGTCTACTTTCTTAGAGAATATGTGATAATTTGCATAGTTTTTATATTTTGAGCTTTGATTCTTTAGGTAGTGAACATGGAGTGTAGTAATTTCTGGTTGTCTTATCTGCCGAAAACTTCATACGATAATGATCTAGATGCGGAGAGACCTAACCCATATGATCAGGCAAGAAGCTTTCCTTAATAGATTATTGGTTGCTTGTACACATGGTAGACGTTTGTTGTGTTATATGAGTCCTACGTTGCATTACTCAATTTTGTACGTGGACAGGTTGTGTTTGATTTGTTGAATGACATGCATGTGGTTTTCTATGTGTGTGTCATCCATAATCAGATATTTATGTCAGTCGACTCAAATGAATGCATTTTGATTTGTATAATACTATACGAGTAAATAATGGATGTAAGAGGCTGCATTGTTGAAGTCTGCAGCCGTTTATTTGATCATCACAATTTTTATTTGTATCCTAGAGAAAGGCTTCGATAACATGTGTATATTCTTACTGCTGGTTTGTTTTATATACTTAGATTATTCTCATTTAGTTTCAAACAACCATATCTGCTGGAAGAGTCAATTATTACTGACTTTTCTTATGCGTGCATTTTGAAATCAATGCTACACCTTACAACCAACAAGAAGATGTTAAATTTTTGATATATCAAACAAGATAATTTAAGGTGATAGTATATATGATCATTACTGTAACATGAGTTAAGATAAAGTCAAAGCTAACTTAAGGTCAGATTTTATATCTGATTCTAATTAATTCTACCAGTTTAGAGATTCTGGGCCAAATTGGCCAAGAGCGTTCAGGATCAATTTTGAAAACCTATTTGGTGGTGCCACAACTGTTACTATTTCCATTTTTATTTTTTGCCCTTTTCTTTGAGGTGTTCATGGATCTGTCTAACAGATTCCTTTAACTTGTTGCAGTTTGTAAATTATAGTATGTGCCAAATTTATGTTTATGTTAATGATCATAAGAATATCTTTAGTATTCTTTTTTTTTATCGGAAAAGATAATTTACTATGAATATCTTTAGTGTTGGTCAACATAATTATTACGCTGGACTTCATTTTCTATACTATCCTGAAATGTATCATTAAAAGAGTTTTATTACAATACGTTGACATCATTTACTATGCAGAATAATGATGTCAAAGCAGATGACGTTGCAAAACAAGTTTTCTGCAATCCTTCATAATCTATACGTATTCAAAATTTTAATTATTTAGATGATAAATTAATCTTTATTTTTGTGATGCCTCATTAGCATCCTAACAAAAGAAACCGGACCAAAAATGGTGAAAGATTGTTTTAATTTTTCTTCAAACTTAAGTACTCAAACCATATTCAACAGATAGCTTACATTGTTATGACGTATCGGCATATTTTTAAACCACCAAATATATTAGGGATGACATATTTTTAATTCAGCAGCCTTTTGCGCATTTTGGTAGGCTTCAAATACTTTTATATCTTTACTGATTCACTAAGTTATCGTCAATTTCATAACAAAAACAAACAGTTGGCTTCACATGAACCTATATTTGGTTATGTTAGACTATATAATATATGTATATCAAATGTCCTGATAGCTAATCAATGACAATGCACACAAATCCTTTGAATAATTTTTCAGTGAATTACTGGATTCCTTATTCAGGGATACCTCTCTATTATCCTCAAAATTGGTTTAGTTATTTCAGTGTTTATTTTTTTTGGTCTAAATTTTGTTTCAATAATTTGTATGCCATATGAATTTCTGTTTGTCAACTAAGTATTCTACATATGGGTTCTAATCATCTATTTATTTTGTAGTTGTCCCATATAATTATGTAGTGTTTTGTCATATATATTTGTTACTGATCATATTGTGTCATAATAAGAAGAGACCCATGTTTGATTACAGCGTATCAAACATTGAAAAAGAAAATCATATAACGGCTATTTTGTGGCAAAAATGCTCGCACATGTCCCTAAAATTGATATTAATGAGTGTGCTATGATGACTGACATACTAACATGATTTTTCTAAAAGGGTTGCACAATTCTAATGATAATGAGTGGGAGCATTGGTAATCTTGACATGAGCAAAGAGCACTTATCAACTTGAAAAATATAAATATAATTCAAAAAAATTGAGCTCTATAGAAACCTTCTAAACTGAGAAAATGAGAAACTCGTTCTCGCAGTAAAGTTTAACAACAATGTGGCCGAGCGGTTCCCTTCAGGGGTCCAAAGGAAAAATTATTGAAGATTGATAAAATCCTTAAAAAGGTAAGGTCATCCTGAATTCCTTAGGGACGTATGGTTCTTTGGTGAACGGAAAGCTTACGCATCTATTATGCATTAGGTACCTACGATACGGGGACAGGTATGGGCCAAATCCCATTTCAGTGGGAAGGTACCTATGGTAAAAACTTGGACTCTCTGAGTAGTATTTAAGAGTGCTTTTTTTTTCTCATGTCAATTTAGACCGTACGCAAAAAATTTAAATAAATTATGTCCTTTATAATTCTCATGCCTGGTGATTGATCATTTAGCAACGTTTGAAAACTTTTTCCATCTTGACTACAATTCGAACAAAATTTTGAATATAGCAATGTATAAAATTTTGGTTAATGCTTTTAATTGTCATTGTCAAGGGTGTATGGAATATACATATGCACCTCGAATTGATATTTCATTGTGGTTTAAGCATTTCTAACAAAAAATTCTTTGGCATATAACTTAAAATTTCATTCATACTAAGTCTTTTGATATCTAAGTCTTTTTAGACTGCACACATATACCATAGTGGGATTATCAAAGGATATCAAATCTTCCTACCCATAAAAATAATCATATTAATCAAGAATTTTTTGAAGATGTTCAAAAGCATTTGGCCGACGAGGCGGGGTGAAGCCCCACCACACCAAATCAATAATTTCCATCAGCCCCGGTGCGTAGCACGGATTACCTACTAGTGTTGCTAATTAGCAATGCTGACTGTTAAGCTGAAAGTAACCTCTTCTTCATCTCGACTGTTTTGTCCATAACTTCTTCGTCCAAACTCGGAATGACCTCATTCTTTTTGCATTGGATTTGTATTCTCGTTATCTTCAAGATGGTGTTAAAGATGGTGATTATAATTTGTCTTGGACTCTCTTTCACTTGTAATGCTTCACTTCCTTGCTCATTTTAGCACTTTGTAGTTCCTTTTTGGATGATTCACCTAATATAAGACATAAGATAGAAAACAAGAGTAATAACAAGTAATATGCAAGAATTATAGCTAATACTAGTATGGATTTGACACTAAAAATATATGAATTATGCACCTATCACCTAAAAATAAGCTAAAATGAAAAAGTGATAGTATCTTTTTTGCTTGGACGGGGGGAGTATTAAGTATAAGCATTTATGTTAGACCAGTGCTCGGTTGAACCCACCAAGCATAGGTATATCAAGTTTAGTTCCAAAACCGGTCGCTTGAATTGCTTAATAAAGTCGTCAACTTCGTTAGGTTGGACTTAGGACATAAAAATATTGAGACAATCTCTGGTCACTCATTGAAAAGTCGAAAACGTATTGAAGAAAAACGAAGACATCATCCTTCATATTAAGGTAAATAGCTATTGACTTTGACTTGTTCCATTTCTATGAAGTTCTTACAGTCATATCCAATGAAAACATAACATGCAAAGTTTTTTTACATGGATTTAGTTTTTTAGATAACTTGATCATTCTTATGATCTAAGTGTCAAAATGAAGGATATGCATTGGTTGTTTATACAACTTATTGTATTGAGATACATAGTATAGTTTTCTATACTTTTATAATTTTGTCATAACACTAATATGACTCTTGTAATCAGTTAATGTTGAAATTTATGGAAACTAGATATATGTATCTAGTGGTGAGTTTTGACTTTGAATTGATGTTTGAAAAGATTTTTCTTTGACATGGTTTAAAGTTTGTTTAGATAAAATTTAATTTTATGTTCCTAATAGTATTCAGGACTGATCCCAGGACCGATCTTAACTTGTGAATTTCAAAATCTCTATCTTACATTTTTTATCTTTAAGATTTCGAAAGATGAGCAAGTTGGATTATGAAAGTTCTATATGTCAGGAAATATTGAATATGTATTTAACTCAAATATTTTATTTTTCAAATTTATTCATTTGATATTCAAGGCTAGATACTAATTAATATTCAGAATCATTTTCTTTACCTTGTATGGAATTGAAAATTGATGTGCTTTCTTTTCCTAGAAGATTGCACATAGCTAGTTTTCTAATTTAGCTAAGTACATGGATTTTCACTAGATAATATTGGTTGTCATAGTAGTAGGATTTCTTATATATTAATTAGAATATATGATAAGATTTTATCACATCTTGTGTGTTAATAATATCGAAAGAATATCAAAAATATCTCAGTTTCAGAAATAACATTAATTGAATGTATTTAAGAATTTTTCGAAATTGTTTTTTTGTTTTTTGTTTTACAAACAAGTCTTGGTTATAACACTATAAATAATGAATATTTTATTCTTACAAAATCATACCAGAATATAACTTTGGCGTGTGGTAGTTAATTCAACAAAGTAATAAGTAAGTCTGATTCGGTTCGGACGAAATCACTATTAATTAGTTTAAAGTCTTCTTTGGATCAAGAAGCTTTAGTAGTACCATTTGTGGGAAACTAAGAATCCCACTTTAATTGTTTTTCGTGTTTATTACTTGTTCTTGAACAAACAGTATAGTTATCTTCTAGATAAAAATTCTTTTTTATTCTATGGTCTATCTCTTCTAATATAAGGTCACTCAAGACTTTGAATATTTGACTATCACAGATCTGTGTGATAGAACTATTGATTTTCCAAGGTTAACAAACTTCTTCTGTGTGACAAATCATTAGTGGAATCAAGTGCAAGCTGTTACTATTGTAACCTTGGAGACTTGAAGTTCTTTTGTGTTTCTGATATTAGCGTGATTATCTGCTTTACTTGATTGTATGGGACAAACAAGTTATTTATTTCGATAAACGTAATTCTTGTGGACCTAAAAGTTGTTTCTCTTACAAACCTAACTTGTAGAACCAAGATTGGTTATTTCGGTAATCATGATCTTGATTGACCATGATCAAGGAGTTTCGGATCTGTTATATCATGTCTATCTTGGTATTATATATCTAAATGGAAGATTCTTGACTCTGAATTAATCATCTAATATCTTTGGTATTTGTGATTGATTTTGAGTGGGTTAGCAAACAATTTGATTCCTTGTTGTTTTGATTTCTTGTTGAATTGGGTTGCAGAAGTCTTTATGGTGGTAAATCTATACTTGGCAGTGGATTTCTGTTAGGTTATTCACGTGTGTTGTAGGCCCAAATATACTGAGGAAATTGAGTAACTAGGGGTAGTTTATCCAGTCTCAACCACACGAGGTTCTGGGTAGGCATTTCTGTAGCGGATTAATTTTGAGAGTATTCAAAACTGGACTAGGTCCTGGGGGTTTTCTGCCAAACAGTTTTCCTCGTTAACAAAATCTTGTGTCTGTGTTTTTACTTATTTGTATTATAATTGTCTTTATGATAATTAAGTAACTACACTAGTACATTAACAACATCTTGGATCGATCCCTTTAATTTATTCTCTGATCAGAATCTAGATTATATCCAAGATCACATTGTTGAAGTAATCTTTAATCGTTGTAAGATCGATAAGATTATACAAGGTTTGTCTGATACAGTTTACTGCAAAAAAAATTGGTGGTGTACTCGGTACCCTCGTCTTTTCAATTTACATACCCCAAAAGAGCTTATACTTGTTGCACAAACGAACACAACTAGAGGCTAAAATGACAAAAAAAAAGAAACAAACAAGCAAATACTTCAAGTTTCACTGGCACATGAATGACAAGCTTTATAGTCGTGTGTTTTGTACCCATCAAAATTTCCATATGTCGGTAAATCATGTATACCCCTGTAAAGGTGAGTTTTTGACAAGAGCTAAAATCATAAAATTACCCTCTGCTGAACAACAAGAATATATATGCGCATATTTATGCGCATATGCTTAATAAAAAATATTATACTTCTAGTTATATTCCACAAGTGAATTGAGAGCACAGGTTCTATCTAAATATTCTAAATTGGCCTTGTAGCCTCTTCAATACTCGTAAAATTTATGCCATATCGAACTAGTCTCAAGTCGCATAAATTTCACGTATGAATTCCTTGAACTTGCATAGAATGAGAATTGATGTTCTATCAATATCTATTAAACTCAGAAAATAGCTAATGCTTAAACCCTGAAATACATTATAGATTAACGCTTCATTTGCGACAAATGCACCTCAAATTGCTCTTCTTAGCCTAAATATGCTACTTTAGCACCTTGCTTAAATATAAGCCAAAAATAATGCACCACTCTCTCTGATGCACCACAGTCAATAAGCAATGTCATAAAAGATGCATTGAACCTCCCATTTAGGATAACCCTAGCCTTTCCTCATATTAACACCAAGATAGCACTAGCCATTCGGCTTAGCATCGCATTGGCATTAGTTAGCCACAATAGCGCTACAAGCGCTTACTTTCCTGTTGCTAACTAACCAAAAATGGTTTTAGCTTGTACAAAAAACACCTAATAAGGCCTTAGCTCACGTATTACCAGCTTAGTACCTGAGCTCTAGCATCAAAAGTGCTAAATCTAACAACAAAAGCGCCAATCCTTGGCCGCGATGCTCTTGGCTTAACACCCTTAGTATATAACGCCCTTGATGGCTAAGCGCCCTTGATGGCTAACGCGCTTGGTGGCTAACGCCCTTGCTTTGTGGCTAAGCGCCCTTGCTTGCGGTAACGCCCTTGTTGTGGCTAGCGCCCTTGTTGTGGCCACCTCCCTTGCTTGTGGCTAACTATATAATTGAAGTGCTAACTTCAAACCTCCTTGGTACTAGCTTCCTAGTCCTAGTACAATTAATATTTACCAAAAGGTGTGCATGTTGGTCTTAATCCTGAGGTGTTAGCATACTAGCTTTTTATGTTAAGAAAGTTAGCACCTTCTTATTTGCGTTAAGTAGCTAGTGTTGGCTTTGATAGATATTTTGCTCAAAAATATGCCTTTCTTCTCAATATAGGTCCTACATTGAGTCTTATATGAATTTCAGCAGGTCTCCTTGCTTAAGGAGACCTTTATAACATTTGGCCTCAAAAGCCTCTCAGACTTACGATAAGTCGCTTCTAAGCTAATACTTAGCCATTAAATATGCCATGTTACTTTCAAACAAGTACATGAACACTAAAATTCCCAGACTCGACAATAATCAGTCTGGCTATTAATCAAGTGAGTCACAAAACTTACCTCACTGACTTAGCAGATCATTTGACTTGACTTGACTTAATCAAAACTATGATGGTTCATAACTCCACTATTTTCACGAGATATCAAATACAACATGAGGGGATTCTCATTGGGGTATTGGTCTGGCGGTCTACGACATCCTGGGTGGTGACACAACCCCCACGAACAAGAAGGTAACAAGAAGTGGGCGGTTACGGTGCAGTTGAGAGGATGAGGAGTAGTGGTCAGACAGGTCTCCCCTACTTTTTTGGGAACCACCCACTACAATCTCCACAATCATCACTTCTCCACCTCTTCCTAGCTTCCACGACTTACGAGAATATCAGTATGTCCTATTTAAAACTATAAATAGATGATTCTCATCTATTCGAAACAAGACAGAAACACACAACAAAAACAATCAGTCTGAAGAAACCGAAACCTACATAATTATTGATTTCTCTACGGAGAATCCATTCTTCTTCACGCACTACTGATATTTTTCAATCTTCTTTGCTTCCCTCCCCTAAGACCTAAACAAATCCTTTCCATCTTTGTAATCGAAGCAGGACGTGAACGACCATTTTTTGGTTTAGGCTCGTCCTGTTCGAGCTTGATCTCTCGAACCTACTTGAAAGTACCACTTTGTAGTTTCACCCTAAAACAACCCCATATAAGAATAACTTTGCAGTTGAATGGTTTTTTTTAGATGTGTACATGAAGTCAATATAACCATGCCATTAGAACCTCCTTACGAAGGATAGAAGAGTGGACACTGTTTATTCCGTTTTAGCCATTCATAATATTTATGATAATAAATCCCCAGTGGATATTTTTTTCCCGACAAAGATTATTTATCAAAAAGGCAAATAAAACAGAAAGAGGGGCTATGCCTCACCTTCTAAAAAATAAAGAAGAGAGAAAAGCAGGAAAAAAAAAAGTTATAAGATATCTAAAACGATAAGAAGATATGCTCGATCTGTCACTCCCTGGTATCGCACGAATGAACTGTGGCGACTCACTCCACCATTGGGAGCCTTTGGAAGCTCCCCATTTTTCTAACAAATCCGCCACTATGTTACCCTCCCTATAAATATGTGAGTATTTGAACTAAATCAAAGACACAAATCTCATACATTTGGCCCAATGAACTGCTAATCTACAAGGCACTAAAAAGGAATCCGACAACTCCCTAATAACATGCATCGAATCATATTCAAACCCAATACGAGTTATACCCCCCTAGTACGAGAAATTCTAAACTCAAAAATAGCTCCCTAGGATTCTGCTGATACCGAATTGTTATCCCAGTCGATTGTGCCAATCATCCAACTGATAAGCAATTATGCTTATGAAATATAATTCTACATCCAACAGGGCCTGGGTTTCCAAGCCAGCATCCATCTTCATTTATCTTGAACCAGCCATAGAGTGAAGGATTCCAATAAACCTCTATAATCTTAAGATCTTTTAAAACTTTTCCTTGAATTTTAAAGAACCAGAGAATACATAAGTCTGTCATAGAGTTGTTAATATAACATTTGCCCCCTCTGCCAAACTCAATGATTAGGATTTTGAGCTTAGCTGCTCCCCGTTGGATGGTGGTAATCTCGCGATCAAGCCTTAGCTTATCTATGATAGCCCAAATCAACCAGACATAATCAACAACATTAATCCAAAGTAAATGTTTTACTTGCGAGCTACTATTATAGCGTCGAACAAAAGCAAACAGGTTTCAAATCGAGGTGGCTTGAAGATTACATGTCCAGTTCCATAACGTAGATACGTAAGTACAACCAAAGAATAAATGATGTTGCTATTCATAGTAATAAGGGGAATCACACAATTGAAAACAAAAGGCAGAGATCTCTCCCGAAAATATAAACGATATCATTGGTCGGAATTCTATTACGTAATATAACTTCCAGACCGTACTAGCTTTTCTTGGTGGAGTTTTCACTTTCCGAAAATTAACAAAATCTTCACCACCCGCTCTTCTTGATCTACATAATTCAAATGCATCCTTCATTGTGACCGTCCTTGAGCTACTGTAAGACCACACCATTCTGCCTAGACTATGCTCAGCGAAAGAAAATAGGAAGTCCCATACATTATTTTCCCAAGTTGTTTTCATGAGAGATGCATGATTGAGACTCGCTAAAGATTTGATGTTTAATCCTCGTTCCTCAATAGGCAAACAAAGTTCTTCCCAAGCAACAGTTGTATGATTAATAGTATTGATATCGCCTGATCAATTAAAAAATTTCAGCCAACTTTTGAGAGTATGAATACAGACTTTTAGCCACTCATACACATGAAGAATTTCATCTAACTTTTGAAAGTATGAATACAGACTTTTGAGGGTGTCGACGGTATCTATCGGATATTGTCAATTTTGTATCCGTATCCGATAAGAATATCCGGATATTCGTATCCGATAATTATCCGACGGATATTCAAAATTGACATCCGTATCCGTTCCGTTAAGATTAACGGATATCCGGTAGTATCCGATAATTATACGAAATACTACATTTTATGTTAAAATATCATTTAATTTTCTTGTCATTTTTTCTTTTCGTGATTCTATAATCATAACACAAAATTAATTTTGATGAATCTGTCATTTCTTCGTTTCTTTTCAATCAAAATCATCAACGCGTGTCAAAAATAATATATATCTTAATTTATAATAATAATTATATATATGTATTTATATTATCGGATATCAGATAATTATCGTATAGGATATTGACGATTTCGTATCTGTATCTGATAAAAAAAATTATCTAATATGATATTCGTATCCGATATCCAAAATTTTGGATTATACTTTAAATTTTCGGTACAGATTTAAACAGATGTTAGATATTCAGACCTAACTAAGCGTACATTAATCTCCATCCCAAATAAGAGTTGTAGTAAAACGTTAGAGTAGGGTCCACCTTGAAAACGCCATGCAAATAAGTACAAACAAAATCCTTATACTACGCACCCTTGTGCATTATATCACACTCTTTAACTCTCTACGCTGACTGATTGATGATGATGAATAGATAGTAATTTAATGCCATTAAAATTATTTTATAGCTCAGTCCAACTGCACGGTATTAATCTATGATTAGAATTATGATATTTTTTTTCGTTCCAGTTGAGTCATCATATTAAAAAAAATTAATTTATAGTTTATAATTTTTTATTTTTTTTAATCTATTTTTTATTTAGAATCAGTACCTAACTTAGATTATTACGTGTGTTCAACTTTCTAAACAACTTTTCTAAATATGGAGAGAGTTTATTTTATTTATTTTATTTTTTTTTATTTTTTTATTTGAGTTGTTGTAAGTTAGTAGCTAACAGGGGCAGTCAAATGAGATTTATATAAACTTTCAAAGATTTTTATTTTTAGTGACTCCCGGAGACTCTCTGGAAAATATAGAGATTTCCAGTGATTTTAAAAGAGAATTATAGAGAGTCTCTGCGACTTGTAGATACAAATCTAATGGATTTCTAGAGAGTCTTTGTGATTTGTAGAGATAAAAAGATGTAAAATATTTGATTTAATGATCAATATCTCTATGCTTAGAAAATGTATTAAATTTTTTTTTTTCGATTGACAGATTTGAATTAGAAATCTTTTAATTTATTAAAAAAAAACTATTTATATTTTAGAATTATGTGTAAATAGATCATCCGATAAGGATGAGGAATGAGGACCTTTTAATTATATATGTTTTACCCAAATTTTCAAGTCTCTCAAAATATCACCTATAAGGGAGAGATTTTGTTCATGCCTAACTTCATCAAAAAGTCTCCCAAAATCCCAATAAGTAACAAATCAATGATTTTGAAGTCTTAATTCAATAACAAGAGTGTTTGAATTACTTTTAACAAATCTCTATCCAATAACAAGAGAGTTTGGGAGACTTTCTCGAAATCTCGATTAACTAACAACATATTTGAGAATTCTCTATAAGTCTTTATAAATCACAATTGATATTTAAAAAAAAAATATTCTCTAAGTACTTTTATGACATTTGTGTTAAATCCTAATCTAACGACTAAATTAGGATAGAGAGTAAAACAAAAATAACATATTAAAATAAAATAAAAATTCATTTATTTTTCCCAAAAACAAAAATTAAATCCTTCGAATCCAGTACTGAAACTTATAGAACAAAACCAACATTTAATGGTTTCGTCACTGGTATTTAGTTATTTTCAAATACAGAAAGAAAGAATTTGAAAATCTTAACAGTATCTTCTTGTCTATGTCTCCAGGTTTGTTATAAAAACAACCCCATCTTGGTTATGCTCTGTTTTTTTTGAGGGATTTATGGAAATATTTAATGATTTTGTACTGTTTTGGAGTGTTAAAGGTTAAGGTTTATGTTTTTTTGATGTGGGTTTGTTTTGTTTTTCTAGTTTAAAATGAAGAAAATGTTTGGTTTTTCTCGTAGGAGGATGAAGCTTGGAAGGTAAGATTTTGGTCCTTCTTTGTTTAATTAAGTTCTTATTGTCCAATGTTTGTGAGTAAAATTGAAGTGTTTTTATTTTTTGAATGATTTAGGTTGAAAGTTCAGCTTTCAGATACTAATTCTGGAACTAGAAGTCCTGTTAGCCATACTCAACGCTATAACAAATCCGATGTAAGTGCAATTATTCTTTGTTTGGGTATATGTATGTGGTAGCTCTTTGTATTGTATTGGGATGTATTGATGATGTTGTTTGGGTTTTGTGAAGGGAGAATCAGTAACGCCTACCGCGAAGGTTAAATCCGATGTGCATAATCAGCAAAGTTTATCCGATACAGGGGAACCTAACAGTTGTGCATCAGCGAGTTCGGAAGGTTGGATGGTGTTATCAACTACGGGTGATAAACCCACGCCTCGTTTCAATGTAAATTGTTTAACTTAGTTAGCTTAAGTTTACAATTTGGTTATGTATTCTTTGGTTTGAATATCAAGTTTTTGCAATTGAATAGCATGCAGCAACTGTAATTGGGGATAAAATGGTGGTGGTTGGTGGTGAATCTGGCCATGGTGTGTTAGATGATGTACAGGTATAAATTTCTTCGCAAGTGTGTTGTATACTGGGTCATGTGGAAATGTGTAGTTGTTTGCAGCTTGATTTTTGATTGTTAGTTGACACTAAAGATAACAGAGTCAAGAACAACACATTTTTAGTCGGTATTTCACTTCATGCATCTACTGATTTCAACAAAACATTGTCGGACATTGGTTGAAGTTTTTTCTTGGTTACTTAACAGGTTCTTAGTTTTGAGAGGTTTACGTGGGCTAAAGCATCTTCAAAACTTTCCTTGTCACCGAGTAGTCTTCCGTTGAAGATCCCTGCGTGCAAGGGACATCGTATGGTAAGAAATTTCTAGACCGTACCACCTACTAAGTTATGTTACGTAATCCAATTTATCGTGCTTCTAAATTATTTTCAGCTGCTAATCTATAAGTTCGGTGTTGACTGTTTAAACCATCATGAAAATGTTATGAGCTATTCATTGCATGTCAAAAAAAAACACAGCGGCTTATGGAATTGCATTGTAAACTATGTCGGTTTTGTTTGGCTCAAGTAGGTACCTTGGGGGAAAAAAGCACTAATGATTGGAGGTAAAACTGACCCAGCAAGCGACAGGATTTCAGGTTTGGGTTTTTTCTGTTTGTCAACCTATATAGCTCTGGATCATTATGTTTGTGTTTAGGTGCAACTTATATAATGTTGTCTTCTTGGCTCCAGTATGGGCATTTGATACAGAAACGGAATGCTGGTCACTTATGGAAGCCAGAGGGGAAGTTCCGGTAATTTCTCAAACATTTATCCTTAAGAACTTCTTGGCAATACATTATCTAAGACATATGCCAATACTTACTTTTGTAATCTTATATTTGACTGTTTCTCAAGAGTGTGTATGTCAATGTTATTGAAATTGAAAAAAGAAGAAGACTGTCTGCTATTTGAACTGTTCGATTAAACCACATTTCAGGTTTCTCGCAGCGGTCACAGTGTGACTAGAGCTGGTTCTGTTTTGATCCTCTTCGGTGGTGAGGATGCTAAAGGAAGAAAATTGAATGATATACATATGTTCGATCTCAAGTCTTTGATGTGGCTTCCTCTGCACTACACGTAAGTTGTTTAAGCCTGTAAACCCATTACTAATGTCTCAGGCAGATTGCTGACCGCCAGGCAACTCTGGACCTTATCCATGTTATTAAGTTATCCATAATGCTATAAAATTTGTCAGTTCTCAACTTTACCAAGGTTCTATAAACGTGGACATGTTTGTATTTGTCTACAGAGGGAGTAGACCGTCTCCAAGATCCAATCATGTGGCTTCCCTCTATGATGACAGAATCCTTTTCATTTTTGGAGGGTCATCAAAATCGAGGACTCTGAATGATTTGTACTCTCTAGATTTTGAAACGGTATATAAATTTAGGCATCTTTTTTATTTGAATTTCAATACCAATTGAGGCCAGTGTGCATAGTCAATTGGTTTCTTAATAGATGCTAGGTTAAATCTTATTTAGCTACATTAAACTCATCCATTACAATTTTTCTTCCCAGATGATATGGACAAGAATTAAGCTTCGTGGATTCCATCCATCACCTAGAGCTGGTAGCTGTGGAATTTTATGTGGGAATAAATGGTACATTGCCGGAGGTGGAAGCAAGAAAAAAAGTATATCTCAAACTTTGCAATGCATATGTTTTTTTTTCCACTTGGACTAATTTTAAGCATGAGTGTGTTTTAAGCATTTTTGTGAAGATTTACGTAAAGTTCAGTTAGGCTTTTAGTCACTACAATAATATGCTTCCACTTTTTTAGAGTTTAAACTTATAATCTTCTTTTACAGGGCATCCGGATACATTGGTCCTTGATGTCCTGAAACTCGAGTGGTCAGTAGCTGTGGCATCATCTCCATCATCGATAACTTCCACCAAAGTGAGTTTGGTGACTATGTGCATGTTTTACTTTCTCAAAGTTCTAGAACCATTACTGAGACATTATATAGAGCTCAAGTAATTTTTCAAATTTAACACTTCTTTGTCATGATCATGCGGTTTAACTTTTGGTCACTCACTAAAAGCAGTTTTTACGATAACTATAAAAAGTTACTTGATGTATATTAGTTTGATAGAATTACTGTATTATGCTATTATACAGGGGTTTAGCTTGGTATTTGTGCATCATAAAGAAAAGGATTTCCTAGTTGCTTTTGGTGGATACAAGAAGGAAACTTCCAATCAGGTTAGAGTGAGGACATTTTCTTTGGCAATTTGCTTTAAGTGGCTAAGGTGTTCGTAGCCATGCATAATATCTTCTATGCAACTCTTAACTCTACAGATTGAGGTATTGGTCATGGAAAGGCATGACTCTATGGGTTGGCAATCAACTGGCAGCAAATGTCCAGGTGAGGCACTTTTGAGAATTTCACCTGTACTATATAGGGTTTGCATGTCAATTTGATAATCGTGCTCTCCCATGTCCAGTTGATTCAGTTGTCAGAAATAACATAGCATCTGTGCTGGAGAACCATGGCTCAGGTAGGAAATCCATTTCTGTCTCCTCCCTTATGGACTCAAATCCTCTCTCTTCACACTCCACGAAGTGCAACAAGGATGAAGAACGCAAAATAGCTTCAACGATGCGGAACAATCTGTTGGATGAGAACTTTAAGGAGACGGATAACTGCTCAGTACGGAAAAACTCTTCTTCTCAGGTATATCAAGGCTCCTACCAGCAACATTAGATTTACAGTGATCATCCGAAATCATTTCATATATGACTGCATTGTATTAGGTTTTGTACTTATGTTAACTCTCTACAACTAAAATTAATATGTGCAGACAATGGAGCAACACCTAAAAACATTAGACACGGGAGTTCAGACGGATCTTGCTGCAGGTGTGAACAATGTGGATGACATGTCTTCGGTGTTTGACTCAGAAAACTATATAACCCATCATCAGAATCAAATCAGTACAGATTATTATTCTGATAAGGATGAAATACAACATCCAGAAACTGAAGGAAAACCAATTGGCTTATTTCAAATGTATGAAACTAAAATTGCTGGTTTGATAAGGAAGAATGGGTTGCTTGAAGGACAGTTAACCACTGCGTTGACCAGCAAAGAAGCTGCAGAGAAGAATTTATCTTCAGTAATTAAGAGTAAACAGGATATGGAAAAAAAACTGTCGGACACGGTGAAGGAAATGGAGCTGTTTAAAGAGAAACTTTCAAGTATAGAGATTGCACAAGATGAAGCTAACAGTCTATCAAATATAGTCCACTCTGATAACGTAAGACTTGAGCATGATGTAGCTTTCCTGAAGGCTGTTTTGGATGATACACAAAAGGTCAGTTAAGGATTTCATTTTTTTAGAACCTGCTTCTTAAAGAGTTCTTTGAGATCATTTGCTCCTGATGTTCATACAGTAATGTCCACTCAACCACTTTTTACACTTTCTGATTGTCGCAAATGTAATGCAGGAGCTTCATTCAACAAGGGGTGTTCTAACTGGAGAAAGAGCCAGAGCGTTCCAATTACAGGTACGGCATTTGTCTTGAATTATAGTACTTATTATCGCTTGTAGAATATACTCTCTTTCCTTTTCATATATGCTGATGAATTGGTACTGTTCTGTGAAACTCAAATCCCTTTGCAGGTTGAGGTCTTTCATCTCAAACAAAGATTACAGTCAATAGAGAACCGAGCACCCACACCTAGGAAACCATTCCAGATGCAGTAGTTTTTTGCGAAGTCCCAGAACAGCTGAAAGTACTAAGGAAAGTTTAAAAGGTCATGTCTTTTATTGTTGTCCATCTACATGAAGTAAATCTTGGTAACATTTCCTGCTCGGATTTGAATAAATTTGTATGTATTTATTAGCAATTTGCTTACCACTTCTTGTACCACTAGGTATGTGTCTAATTTGTAGTGTTGTACATATATTGCTGTAATCCAAAATCCCTGATCTGTTTGGTTAGATGTAATATTATGTAGAAAAGGGCACACCCAACTTAATTGTTTTTATTCTTGTAAGTTGGAGTATGTAGTATCTGTGACCCGTTTTGCTTAACAAATCTATTACGACATTATTTTTAATTTTGATTTGCATGTACAAGTTTGCAAGTTTGTAGATAAAAAACGCTTTCAAATTCACCTATTAAGACTAACTCTCATGACCTTCAACTTGAGAATCCATGTACAGGTTTGTAGAAAAAAATACTTACTAAGCTCATGAGAGACTTTTGTTGGGGCTCAACTAGGGAGAAGAAGAAGATAAATTGGGTATTCTGGAGAAAATTTGTAGGCCTAAAGAATTTGGAGGATTAGCAATAAGAAGTCTCGAATACCCAAATCAGGCCCTAATGGAAAAATGGAGATGGAGATTTCAATGGGAAACATTCCCTCTGGATAATAGTGCATGAGAAGATGGGTGGTGTTGAAGTAGATATTTGGGTTAGGGACACTATCAACCTCAAGGAAGAGGCATATGGAAGGTGTTATATATTGAGGACTTATTTTAGGCTAGTCCTATGTGGGAACCTAAAGGGGTATTTTTCATTTTTATGTTTTATCTAATATATGAAAGGTGTTTCCTAACATTAGCTAGGGGTTTTTGGTGGCGAAGTTTGTAACTTATATAAATAGGTACTCGGCCATGTAGAGATTATTATGAATGTAGAGAGAGATCGGTGAGAGACTTCTTATGTTAGCTTTAGAGAGAAAAGCTAGGGTTTTGTGGTGAGTGCAATTGGTGAGGAGCAAGAGACAAGGATCGTTTCAGGTAATTGCTACGGTGTAACCAAGGGTTACTAGGTTTCCACAAAGGTATTCTATGTTTGTAATTGATTCATTCATGGTGGATTGGAGCTGGTGCGGCTCAAAATGGACGTAGACAATATATACACATTGTATATATTGTTGAACCACTATAAATCTTGCTTGTCTTGTGAGTTTAATTTACTTTCTCGTTCTTTGGTATTGTTTGTGCTTGATTTTTTTATTCACCATATCATTCCAAGATCCTGTATTCCATGGTTTTTTTAGTACCTGAAGTAATTATCTCTAGTAGTTCCTTTAGAGAAAAAATCCTGATAAAAGGGTACTCGTAAATCCAAATTCATAGTGGAGCAGAACAACACTAAAACATAGGTAATGGAGCTTCCATATATTTTTGGGTAGATGGATGGACATCATCAAGTGGGAGCCTAAAAATACTACTTCCTAAAACATATAAGCTTTTAGTGAACAAAGATGGGAAGATAAGAGACTTCATATCTAATGGTAGATGGGATATCAAATTCAATAAACCTCCATTAATGGAATACTGGTGGAAATAGCAAACCTGTTGATACGGATTGGGACGACACCAACTCTTTTGCATCAGGAGGATTCGTTTGTGTGCATTTCAAATAATAATTTCTCTATTCAGTCAGCTTATGGTGGGTTAACTTTTGAATTAAGAATGTGGAAATTTTTGAGAAATCTAAGAATTGACTCCCTCTCTTTCACAAACCTGGCTAATTTAAGGCCTACCCGTTTTATCTGAGGTCTACCACTAAAATTTAAAAGGGGACATTTTGAAGTAAAAGCAAAAATCCTTTACCCAACTATTTTTGCTGATGCCTAATTTGTCAAAACTTGAAAAATTCTGAGAAATTTTAAAAATTTATTAAGTTAATCAATCTAGAACCGGAGGATACCATGGATAACGTATGCCGATTCTGGGTTGATGTTTCAATCACGAAGAACATTAGGAACCAGTGTACATATCTTTTCATAAAAGCCGATTGTAACAATCGACCTATATGGATGTAAGTATGAAACAATTTTGTTACACTTTCATAAGGACAAATTTCATTCACAATTTAGGAAATTAGCGCATTGCTTTACATAATTTAGTACGCGTATTCTTGAAGTTCACACATTAATGAACCTCCGAGCACATTTTGTTAAACACAATGTATTCCCCCGTGTGCATGGACATTGTTTCCCCGTTTCGTATTTGTCATAGGCTACGAAATCGTTCACCCATAAATTATATCGATTACACATTAGTATGCAAACATCAAACGATGATATATGGATAAACATGCCTAATTACTCACTATCTCGCTACGAGAAGCTTAGGGATGATGCTCGACAACCATTCTTCTAATTTATGGAACTCCCCCATTTTTTTTTGATGTAGTCAAATTTAAACGCTAGATCTACCCATCTGTGATGTTTAGGGTCATAGAAGAATTTTTTAACTCTCTTCCAAAACATCAAAAAAAAATTGTACATATGTTCGTGGAAGACGGGAATGGACGACTTGACAAGCTCTAAATCTTCTTTCAATTCCCACGTCATTTTCCCATATATATTTGAGTAGTGGATCAAGTGGGAATGAGTAAAAGGTGTAAGTTTGGGGCAAATTGGGTTTGGAATAGAGGTCCTTCTTATGTAGAGGAAGACCCAACGACTATTTTTTTTCGAAAAACTGATAATATGGGCAAATTATTTTGTAACAATCGTTCTATATGTAAGTCCGCATCAAACGATTGTTGGTTATCGAAAACGTTAAAATCTAGGCTTGATAAAACCGGTTTATATATATAAGCACATAAAACGATTTTACCTCATTAATGATATTAAAACTTGGCTTGTCAAACCGATCGATACATAGGTCCACATCGAACGATTCTAGGCTAAACAAAAACCAAAAAAATTGTCATTTCTATGCCTAGAATCGTTCAATACCGATGTCCACATCGAACAATTGTAGCATAAAAAACCAACAAAATATTGGTTTTTTCTAAGGCCCGAGAATTATTCTATATGAACGTATACATCCACCGATTCTGTAATCCTGTCAAACTTTTTGTATTTTAGCCCCAGATTTCATTTGATATGAACGTATACATCCACCGATTTTGTAACCCTGATAAAATTTGGCATTTTTGATCAGAATCGTTTGATACGCAAAGCCATATCCAACAACTGTAAATTTGTAATTCTCCCAAATACCAGAATCGTTCGATATAGATGTCCACATCAAACATTTGATGGTTAAAAAACTACCAGAGTGCCAATAATAAATTGTCCCAAATTATAATTTTTTTGTCGCGTCTTAGCCAACATAACAGTTTTAACACCAATTAATTCACTTCTTCATAAATAATAAACCTAATATGTTTAAATTCGAACGACAAACATAAGTCAAAGACATAAATATTTATAATGTAAAAAAAAGTGGTGTTTATCTTATGATAAGACAAAGAACGAACAATCGGCATTGTCTTCTGGCTAACTGAGATAAAGGACGGACAAAACTGAAATTGGCCGACGGCTGTGATTATGCGTCAGCCCAGTAAATTTGTGACTTTGGCATGGCCCGGTCTATAGCTTCCATGACTCGTCGAGCTATAACCAAAATTTGCTCGGTTTCTAAAATACACAAAAGCCCTAAAAACCTAAGAGCAACAACTACAGAAGGTAAACATGTAGAAACCCTAGAATTATATTGTTACTGTTTTTTTTCTTCTGGATTTAGTTTAATCAGTACGTTACTTTTAGATTATGTAGACGTAAGAGATTCGAAGAAGAAAGACGATTGAGAGGAGTAGAAAGAAGGTAAACATGTAGAAACCCTAGAATTATACTATTGTTAATGTTTTTTTTTGCTTCCTCTGATTTTTGGTTATTTTCTGCTTAACATCTGTGCGTATTGATTTTTTTTATTTTTTTATGAATTGAATTTTGATTTTTTGAGGTATGCTAGGAAAGACAGGGAGGGAGACAGAGCGAGAGAGGGTTTCTTTTTCTTCATCTCCTTCGTTGAGTTATCACCCTAATGGCAATGGATTATGATGTATCTGGGATCGGGTCAATTGATTCATAAACCCAATTTCGTTTTCCGATTCTCCCGAAACTAATTTGTCACCAGTTCTTTCAAATTCTCGAGATGTATTCAAGTTTCATCCAGGTAATTAATAAGTTAGGTTTTGAAATTTCTATGCTTTAAAACTACATTAAATTTCTATGTTTCTCCTTATCATGGACCTGAAACATAATATCATGAACATGTTCGTTATTACTCATGTGGTCCATGGTATGAAAGCATATACACTTTCAGATTGTCTCTTATTTCTCTTTGAAAATTGCATCAATATATAACCGATTTGATGCTTTTTTAAAATGCACACAGTATGAGTTCTTTCTCCTGGACATAAAATCCTGTTTGAGTGCAGTAGTTTATCCGTCATCGGCTGCTGACTACTTAGCTTATTTGTGTTTGAAGTTGCATGGGATGATTTATGGGAATCAACTACCATAATGAACTCCAGGTATCTCCATCTTCTCTAAGCATACTTTGCTTTGTTGTTTTCTTGAAGAGTTTCAATACTTAAGTCCTATGGCATTTGCAGACGGATACAACCTTTTCATTTGAGGCTTTATATGTAAAAAGATGGGAACTTGAGAGCATAGAAGAATCTTCAAGATGCATGTCTTCGTGGTTTCCAGGGACAAAAATAAGCATGCAATCTCAAAAGAGTATTTGGATTCAATAAAAGGTACGTTTTCTTACTTCTTCATTCTGAGATTTTCTATCGATTTTATTGTAAGATATCATATTTTTAGCTTTAGCGACTGATAATTCTTCACACAAAAAGTCCAAGTGATGATCAATTTGTGTTATCGCAATGACTCATACATTTTCTCACCTAATAAATGGTTTCTAGAATATTTGGTTACCAGAGTGGAGCAACACTCATATAAGAAAAACAAATCCTGTCTTGGATGACGTTTTGCTCTCTAATCCAGAGGTAAAGATTACCTTTTTACTTAGGGAATAGGCTTACTTTACCTTGATTGATTGGTTTAGTGATTGCAGGAATGTGACAGTTTCTCCAACTATTCGGTCTTCAGTTCTGCAGAGAAAATGCTTAAGCTTAAAAGTAAGATTTGCAGTCATAACAGTGGATGACAAACTGTGGGGAATACTTATGTGCGTATCTGCTAACTTCCAATTTTATTTTAAAAAGGTTTAGCAAGACAGTATAGGAAATTGTCTTGATGTGAATGGGTTGATGGTGGTAATATGGATAGTTTATCTTATGGAAGTTTTTTTCTGTTGTATTCTATTGGCTTTCATTTTTATCAACTTTGCCCCGTCTAAAAAACTGTTAGTTTTTCCCCTAAGTTGTACTGCCGTAAGCCTGTACGTAGTATACTTTTGTAGCTTGGATTGGGATATGTGTTCGAACGTCCCATTTTTTTTTCTTCTAAGGTTTTGTCCAGCATCAATGTTGTTAAGAAAATACAGTGTGTAGTAAGCATTTCCTAACCATTAATATACTTGAGGAAAACTTATTGATAGAGCTTTGAAAGAAGACCTTTCGGTATTCATTGTGATCCCATTGCCAGTGATCATGAAATAGGCAAAATCCACAAGTGTCGACTTCTGTTCCCATCTGCTTTAAAGCTTATTGATGTTTTATTATTCGGCAAAGATGCCATATTAACTTTACTATTTCATTATGCAGTAAAGATGACATACCAACTCCACTGTTTAAGTTACACATACGAAACACAGTCAAAGTTTCATGGTAATTAGATGTCTTGAATCCCAGTTTATCTCACTACAGAATGAACATATACATGTTGTAATTTTGTGTAGTTAATACTCTGGATTTTTGTTTTAACCAAGGAGGTATGGATACTCCCAATCCAGTTTCTCTTAGGAATTATTATTGCAAGCCCGGATTGGTGCAGGTGAAACTGTCTCACCTTTCCTTAGCTTTATTCAATGTTTTGTTTGAATTGTTTTAAGAAACCATGACTACTCTTTTGTTGTTTCCTTTTAAATCAAGATGCGGAGTTGCATACATATCCTCTCTATCTGTGCTCACCTTTTCTCTCTTCTTTTACATAAGCAAAATTCTTTTCCTGGTAGCATCCTTGACCAGGTAACTTTAGATCTTTCATTGAGTTAATATTTG
The DNA here is from genome assembly GCA_023531435.1 of Papaver californicum. Taxonomy (NCBI): domain Eukaryota; kingdom Viridiplantae; phylum Streptophyta; class Magnoliopsida; order Ranunculales; family Papaveraceae; genus Papaver; species Papaver californicum. The sequence goes on along the minus strand of JAJJMC010022104.1, from coordinate 301,683 downwards.
TCCTCTCATAACATAAGGAAGCTGAGCAAAGTAGGAAATTATCTCATTTTCTCGCTTATCGGATACTGTATGAGCATATAAAGCATTGTCTGCATTTTCCTTTCTCTTTGCTTTTCGCTGGGTTTATGTCATCATTTGGCACCAGTGGTTCTAAATTACTTCCTCCATTGAATTGTGTAATGTTGTCTTTGGTGCATTGTAATTATTCCTCCCATGGCACTTTCTATGTCTTTGGAAACACGAGGGATGTTACTTCTCTTACCGATTTAATAGTAAGTTGTAGAGGCTCTCTACCATAAGTTACTGGCTGATTGCATCAGTGCTCTGGACGTCAACAGATGTCTCTAAGAAAAATCATCAAGATCACGATCTAATGCTGGATTCATGTGAATCCATATGTCTCTAAGACCATCGATTGTCTATTGATAACAGGTTATGGGCTTTGGGACATATGGGTGTCGATGGAATTGTATTTTGTTCGTGAGATTGTTGAAACTTTTGTTGGGGGGATGGGAATTTATTGCCCGCAAAGAACTTGAAAAGAGATTAACTTCTCAGGATTTTCATCCAGGTATGATTAGTCCTTTGGTGAAATTTAATTTACATAATTAGTACTCCAGCGAAAGAAGATCTCAGTGGTTTGTGCTATGTATCTCTTATCGTTTTTTTTATAAATTATTTTCTAGCTTCTTCAGATTTTTTGAGTTGAATCTTTTGTAGGTTCTTCAATTTGGGTCATACTCCCTCCGTTTCAGCAAAAGTGATAGTAACACTTTTGTTGAAACAGAGGTAGTATGTTTTAGCCCTTTGCAGTGTTTTAATTGATTGATGGTATTGGGATTCCTCTGTAATTCATCTGTAGTGCTTGGTGATATATCTGTTGGTGATGCATATCTCGATATATGTTGTATCCAGGTATTTTTAGCGGTTCATTTACTTTTCTGCGTGTTGGTTGGTCGTTACTCATGGCAACTGGGTAATCATGTGCGAAGCAAGATGTGTTTCCCCTGCCAGTTTCATTTGGTTTTTGTCTAAAATTACCACAGATAAACGGTTTGATTTGCGAAATGCGGTTTATATATAACTGTAGAAACATAGTTTTTATAGAAAACGACATTCGACTTTGTTGGACATCGTGGGTATTCATAAAAAGATTTTTTGACTCCGCATGACATAGAGAATTTGTTGAAAATCAGTCAGTACTAAACTGGAGTGAGTTTGATCAAATTCTAAATTTCCCCTTATAAGTTTATACCTGATTATTTTGTATTTTTTTTCCTTTCACTAATGATAGGATGTAGTGATTAAGGTACATACTTTGTCATTGCTTATGTTTCTAATTTCTAAGCATATTGCTGTGAAAGAGTTCATTGTTAATCTAATGTCTCTAAACATCCGAGGATTTGTTTTGCAGACAATTTGAAGTTCACTGCAGGAGTGTTTCTTGGCGAGGTTCAAAGTACTCTGTAACTTTGTTTGCAATACTGAAACTTTAATTGCAAATTTTGGTGAAACTGCAATAAGATGACTTGCTCCTGTTGATTCTGGCAACCCTGCTAATCCAAAGGCATAGGCTTAATCTTTCACATTTTAACCTCTGTTAATCCAAGACCATTTACTTCATAATTTTGGAAAGGTCGTAGCACAAATATTGTCACTGAGGTGAGCGTAATAGTTGTCTATACATGGTTGCCAACATGTTTTTTTCAGACTATTCGAGATATACATTGACGAAACAAGGGATGTTAATTTCAAATTCCATACTTCTTAAACTTCCGTGACCATTTGTTAACCCAAGAATTTTAGCTGCGTAGGCAAATATAAGACTTCCTTATTGTAACTTTGGATAATCAGATTTATGTGCTAAAAAATCTCATTTCTACTTGCTAGCTAGAAATTCATTTCATCCAAAAATTAATATGAGCCCTGGTAATTCATTTCATCTAATTGAACGTGCAAGATTATTTAGTTGAATATATATATATATTGGGAAGTTCACTTATATTTTGATACTGATAATGCACATTAGGTTATTGCCATCGGAACACTAAGTTTGTGTTACAACAACATTGAAGTTTTTAGAGGAAGAGTGAAAATGAGTCCTGGTAAGTAACTAGCTGCATCCTCCTTCAACGAACCTCATTGCATATATTCGATGTATTGCATTTACATATTGATCATTAATATGTTGTTTTTCCGTTGGTGCTATGATATATCTTTCAAGTGTTTTGCTGATTTTGACAAACAAAAGTCAAATATAGTACAGTTTTTTTAAAACGAGCAGATGTTTACAATCTAGCGTGTACTAGTTATATTGTAGCTTAGTGTGGTAAAGTTGTCCTTGGAATAAAATCCATGTCTGGTGTTTATGAAGCTTTCTTTGAGTTTTCGAGTATGCTGAAAACTAAGGTATTCCCATGTAAATTAACTAAGGTTTAATTGTGCCAAGTGTTATGCTTTTCTTTTCTTTGGCCCTCAGTGCTTAGAGGTGGGTACCCCTATCTCCTTGGAATAATGCTTAAATGGAAATGTAGTTTTACATCTTCTGTTCTTTATGAACCACTCCCTCCATGTCTCCATTTTTTGTTTGTATAGCAGCATAACTAAATTTTGTTTGTATAGCAGCATAACTAAATGTCTGACTGTAAACTGCAGATGGTAGAATTCACGTTCTCGATAATTCGGGATAATACTGGCCCTTTTCATTGTTCTTTATAGTTTGTATATTGCAATTAAATAAGTATGTCTAAACTAAATATGTTACTGCAATGACCTTCTACAACTATGTAACCTGATTTCAATGTTAAATATTAACCCCTATATATAGACCCACAATCTTTAAATACCTTTACATAAGAGGATACGTGTGGACTTATTCAGACTCAAAATTTGTAAAGGTAAGCAAACATTAGTAGTCAGTTCTCCAAGTAATATAAGTTGTTCTTTTATTCTAACCGAGGAATCAGCATTCACATTTTCATTACATCTCCGAAATGTCATATTTCGAAATTGTTTCTTTATATGAATATGTTTTAGGTCGTATTTCATTAAAAATTCTTGGTCAAAATAATGAAAAATGAGTTCGTGATGCGATTTCCCTACCTCCGATGTCAGATCTAGTAAGTTATGGATACAGCGATTAATTTTGAATTTTGTAGATAAGTTTTGCAAGTTCTGTTTCCGCCAATCGTGCAATCACCAGGGGGACCTTTTTTATTTGTTATGTTCAAATGATGTTATCATCCTTATTGGCATATCTTTGTACAATTTTTGGTATTCAATTTTCGATACACGTTTCCATTAGTAACATATATGAATTTGTTATCACATTTCATTAGTATTCTTGGACTTATCCTTATGATATTACCTGGTTTAAGAATTTTCTTTGGCTTTTATTTACAAAATTGTATCAGAACGATACAAACAGATTTTGAACAAATTGTATAAGAACGATTCGAGCAGATTTTGAACGGTTGTGTCTAATTCTATAGAGCATCAGAAATTGGATCCGAACAACCATTGTGGAAGATGATCTGAACATCCATATAGAATATGTGTAATTGATAAAGCTATGGAAAGATCTCTGAGGACTTAGAAGGAAATGCATATTGGCAGTGGCAGTTCAATCCAGAAATAGATAACTGACACCAAATTTCTTTTTTGGTTGTATACAAAACTTCTTCTCATTAGAGAGGAAAATGAGCAATAGAGTTGCATCTAGGGCGATATAGAGTAAGCGTTGTGAACAATGCAACATATAGGATGCATTCGCTTGAACTAATGGAGGATGAAATATTTGGGATGTCTGCCAGAGCCAGAGTTAATTTCTTAATGATGAGTTGGATGCCTGAGTTAATTTCTTATTGATTTATTTAATATAAGAAGGAACGAAAAGGAAATTTGTCTATATTTATAAGGAACGAAAAGGAACGAGAAGGAACGAGAAGGAAAAATTAGCTACGATGAGTTGGATGCCTGAGTTATTTAATAATCCTAATGTTATTAATTATTAGATTAGTGAAGAAGGAACGAAAAGGAAATTTGTCTATATCTATAATCTCATTAAAAAGGGGAAGATTGTGAAGAAAGACATAAAATGTATTATAATGTGGATGAATAAGGAAAGAAATAGAATATCCAGGAGACTTTACAGTTGCATTCTGTCTTCAAATAAATCTTGAGAGTGACTAATTAATTTAATTTGTTGTCACCTATCGGGACGTTGGTGCTTCTCAATAAAAGAAGAGTGGAAGAGCGGTCTTGATCTTCTACCTTCAGCTAGAACAATTATAGCTCCACAATTTTCACTCTCACTCCTCCTACCCCATCTGCAGTTCTTTCTGCTTTTGAGAGTTCTCAAGTCGTGGTTGATCCAAGTAAGTCATTAATAGCTTAACATTTCTCATTCATAATTTAAATCATTAACATATGTATATGTAGAGTCTGATCATATGCAATTATGTATATGTGCTTTCGTAAATGTTGCGACCATGTAGAGTCTGATCATACAAAAATACTGCAGTCTTAGTTCTTAGTTCTTAGCTATTGAATCAGAGAATAAATCTCACTTTAGGTATGGTTGGTTTGATTTTGATAATCTTAGTTCTTAGCTATTGAATCAGAGAATAAATTTCTTGCAGCGATGGGTATCTTATTGCATGTTTAGTTTAGTGTATGTAGGTACTTTAAAATTGTTTGTCGTTCAATACGCAGATAAATTTGCACTGAAAACCGTAAGTTATCATTCTCATATTTAAAATTCAATTATATTTTTTTATTCTATAATCTGGGAACCAACTTAGTTGAACGAATTGGCCTGACATTTCTTTTGACTTTCATTCTTAATCTAATGTATGTGCAGATTAATCCAAGAAAATCTTCTGATTGTAATTACATTTTCGGTAACAACGATATGTGAGAATGATATTTTATGTTTACTTTCAGTACCATGAGCTGTTGATAGGGGAAGGTATGTTACATTTCAGTCTAATTTTTTTATTTTTTTCCCTTTTGCTTATACCCAGTATCAACTTTGATATTTATAGATGTAAACAAGAACCACCTACTGACACTATTGCAGTTGATTTTTAGATAAGAGCAAGTACATTCTGGATGCAACCTGTTTGAAAGATCGGATGATCCTGCACGTCGTAGTAGCTAGGTTATTTAGTTACGGATCTGTAGTGCAATGGTAGCGCATCTTAGTCCAGCTCTCAGAAGGTTGCGTGTTTAACTCACGCTAGATTCATAGTTAAATTCCTAACACAATCTATAGCTGTATAGCAAAAACTTTGTCAAAGCATAAGTTGCGAGATGCGAGTTTTGTATGTTGGTGTATTTATTATAATATCTAATTATGCATAAGGCTTTTATTCAGTCGAGTTTGTTAAGCGTCTCTTTCACAGTTATGAGTATTTAAATGTCGTTGTTGATATGAACACAAATTACAATCCCCTGTGTTTTTCTCTATATTATCAGTCTCTGGATTCAAATATTTTCTCTATATTATCACTCTGGATTCAAATGTTACATTGAATCTTCCGATAATGGGGAACTGTAACACATAACCCTAGCTCACCCAAGATGTGTCTGAAACTGAGTGAATACATATATTGGCATCGTATATTTTATTCTACTCAACCGATCATCTTTTATGCACTTAGAAACTAGACATTTGTTGTCCTGATCTATTCCATAAATTCATACATTAATTTTTTGAAAGGTAAGCAACACATTTGTAGCCCTGTGAAGATAATGCCTTATGGATAGAGTTTTTATATATTTTATTAGTACAAGTACATTTTGCCTGAATCTCAGTCCGATAGTCGTCTGAAGCATGAGTTTGCCAAGTTCCACTTAACTTATGAGAAACTTTCTGAGGGCAAAGTTGCAGTGGTAGACCTTCAAAGTCAATGTTTACAGTGTAAGACATTCTTTTTTGGGTAATCGTTTATCCAATATGTTGCAGTTGAAAAAGTATGTCTCCTATCTTCTGTGCCTTGGGTCTCAATTTAGATGATTTGGATATTTGTTGAAGTTGTCTTGAAATCTGTTGCATTTTATTCGAAAGATTGTTTGAATTAAGAGATATGCTACTACTACCATCTCAAAGTAAGTGATGGATGAATTGCGCTATATTCATATCTTTTTCGTCTATTACAGATTTATGGATAAATAAGACTGCTGTTTTGTTTATTATAATTCATCAGCGGCAACTTTATGCCGTCTTTTATTTTAAGTTGCTTATCTTAGGTCAATTATGATGGCATGATGTTAAGATGTGAAAACTTTTGCATGCTAGGGATATCAGTTATAGTTTGCACCGTTGAGTAATTTGATTTGTGCAGTCCTGCATTTAGCCACTGTAACAGCTATGTTATGTTGTTTTGTAGGTTCTATAATGGAATAAGAATAAAATTATTGTTTGATAAATATATTTTTGTTTCTAAATTGTTCTCAATTTCATATATTGTTGGTATTTAAGTTTGTATTTATTTTAGTATTTTATGTGTTTATAGGTATTTTTGGAAAATAAACTTTTGTAGAAAAATTGGCTCGAAAAGTAATAAAGGCACCCAAAAAAATTACTAAAGGCACCCAGTGTTTGGATTAGTGGAACCCTTCTTCTAGAGTTCAAATTCTGAAAATGGCGGGAAAAGAATTCTTTACGCGTGAAGAGTTTCCTGATGTAATTGAGAACCGAGTGTGTTGTTTCGACATCTCAACAAGAATATATTATCAAAACACGTCATATTGAATGGTTCACGCCGTGAAACATGGCTGCAAATCTCTGTTACTGGCCGAAAATAGAATTATTCTTTGATTCAGATAAAGACGAGTTTAAATTTCTTTTGGAAGGATTTTTGGGTCCTTATCGATTAAGAAAAGGTTATTAGGGTTTACTAAACCTATATAAAGGGATAAGATCGAAGAAAAAGCTATCCAGAGACGGGCCGAAAAAATCAGAAGAAAAAAAAACTTTTTGCTAGTGCGAAGAAGAAAAGGAAGACATTAAGGTAGCTGAGAAGAGTCGCTCATACTGTTACCATTTCTTTCTCCTTTGATGCTCCCTGAGTCTGTCTTTTATTCACCGTATCAGTTTCCCTCTTTAGCCACACTGAGAACATATATTGAGACACTTATATCCGTATCAATTTTTCTGTGTCAATATGTTTTCTTGATTTTCTTCTTATTGTAAACACTTTGAGTTATGAATTATTATTTTGAGGAAGTGTTCCACAAGAGGAGTTAAATCCCATTAATGAGGCAATGGAGGAAGTCATTATTCCAATAATAAAGTGGTAATTTCTATTTTCAACAATTCTTTTATGATTATTTGCATTGAATTAAAATTGAATAATGATTTTTACTAAATAGTTGTGTTTCTTTTGGTGGTTCATGCTAAGTCTAGGGATTTCGAGTTTCATGCTTTTGATTTACAACTATTGTTTTACAAATCTACATGTCTAGCAATGATTTAGAATCAATTTGAATGAAAAGAGTTGCATATTTATCAATATTGAATCATTTAAAAATTGGTTAGTGGTGGAATCCTTTGTCTCGGTTTTCTGTATAATCTTGATATCATCTTTTGATTAAGTTTTCTATTTTAGTATTTAAATTAGGTCTAAAACAAATCTTCACAAGTCCCATTGAACAAGCAATTTTTACCACTTTTATTAAAACGACCAAGTTTTTGAGAGAGTGTTTGATATGAGGAGCTCAACTCCATTACTGAGGCAACAGAGGAAGCTATTTTTCCAATAATAAAGTGGTAATTTCTTATTTTAATTAATTTTGCAATACTTTTTATGATTTTTTGCATTGATTTAAAATTGATTAAATGTTTTTATAAAATAGTTGTGATTTCGTTTGATGGTTCATGCTTAGTCTAGGGCTCTTGATGTTCCATGCTTCCGATTTACAATTATTATTTTGAAAATTTACTTGTTGGCAATATTTTAGAATCAAATTGAATGTGTGAGTTGCATGATTATTGGTATTTATTGAATCACTTAAAATTTGGTTAATGGTGGACTCCTTAGCCTCAGTTTTCTCTATATCTTTGAGTCAACTTTTAATTGAGTTTTCTAGTTTAATACTTAAATTAGGTCTAAAATAAATCTCTTCAAGTCCTAGCGAACGAACTATTTTTACCACTTTTCTAAAACGATCATTGTTCTACACGGATTATACTATGATAATTATTTTTATGCTATAACAATGAATCAATAAACAAGAAATAACTCAAACAAACAAATTTGAGCCTAGAGGTTGTAGGCCCTAGCTAACCCTAAACATCCGGTAAACCATAAAAAGGTATATATTATACACTCTTGATATTGTTTTGTTCAATAAGTTTATTACATTGGGAATTTAAGCTCACTATTTCTCTATTTCTGTTTTAGGTTTGATGCAAGAAAACTATGTACCAATATTTTTCGTGTTAATGCCACCAAAGTACTCATTAAAAATGGTTGGCACTATCTTGCCTGCACTCGGTGTAGCAAGATAGTAGTGGGCGATGACGATAACCTTGCCCAAAATGCAAGACTAAATTAGGCATACCCGTTACAAGGTTAAGTCCCATCAGAAAATAGTATAACATTTCAGTTTACGAATACCCATCCTACCGTTATTTTGTTAACCAGGTGACTGGTTGTATTTTCCCTCCAGGTACCTGATGAGCTTTGAAATATAAAATAACACAAGTTCCTTTGTTTTTGTCACTCTGCAAAGTGAGACCCAGAAGTTGGTCCATCACACCGCCTCTAAGCTGCTGAACGGGTCAGACGTAAAATATCTTTATTTATATTCGTCGTTTTGTATTCTTCAACTATTATAGTTGGTACAAATGAAACCATATTATTTTTCCGTAACTAGACACCATGACCTCTTCCAGTGACGGGTTCTCGCAGATCCTATATTAACCGGAAAATTTCTATGAATTCCTTCAATATGAAGTAGAAGATTCCAAACATCTTTACAGTAACCAGTCTCGCCTATAATGGTTCTCTTGGGCCCGTAGGAGAAAAAATCTTTTTCAACCCCTGTGACAGAAGAAACAAAGTCCACTCAGATGAAGACTAGATGCTACATTAAAAATTGGTCCTACTTGATGAGTAACGCACACGATAGATTGAACCCAGTCTCACCGTATTATTAATTCATGGGATATGACTTTTGGAGTGTTTCTCTCTTTTCGTTATAGGTTTGCTCAGTTTGGTTTTCAATTTCATGTTTAGTTCTACCATCCACTGTATGAAATTTATTGATAATTTTGGACTATATATCTTAGTACTCAAATCGAAATATACCAACTACATTTTTCCTGTCCACTTTGGTTTTTATTTCAGTTGTAGTTGTTTTTCTTCCCTTAGATTCTGTTTTTGTTCTATTAGGCCCCTGAATCATTGTATCAATTGTATTTTGCACTTATCTTATTGTCTAGGAAATAAGTGTTAAATAGTAAAATGTCAATTATTACAAGATAAGGTCACTGATACCTTGCCAAAAAATTAAACCATGTGTGGAATGTTTATATATTCAGTCAATTATATAAACTTCACACAAATGAATTGCCAGTGACTTCAACAATCACCAAGAGATGATCATGACTGAACTCATGAGTTAGCTTTCTTGAGTTAACCTTCTCAAGTACCCAAAACTAAAAAATACTTTGGCTATTAGTTGCGAAATAAAAGAGGAAAAATCAATACGGGTGAAACTTTGGTAGTCATGATTTATTGGCAAAATCAATAAAAAGAAATACACAAGTTTAAAAGAGGAAATTTGCTACAGTGAGATGAAGAAGTTTAATACGCCGGGTGCGCATATGAACTGGCAAGTTCGTGAAGGTAAAGATAATACGGTGAACTGGGATTGTAAAGCTCAGATTTGTGTTTCGTGAAGTGACAGGTGAACACGATAGGTGTATCCGGTTGCATCATGGGAACTTGACTTTTAATTCTTGAAGGCTCTTGGAGTCATTGCTTGATATTTTTTTCTGTGTATATGTGTGTGTTATGGAAATTTGTTCTTTGTTTTTCAGTATCTGAATTTTGACATATTACGGATGTTACTACTATGTCAGTTAGGTATATGGTTGATGCACTAATAGTATAAGAAGATGCAATAAAAACGAAAAAATATAAATATATTGATAAATAAATAAATTCACTATCATTTTTGTTACCTTTACCAATAAGATTATTCTATCTTCTGTTTTTTTTTATATGCAGTTTTTTGGGTATATAAGAGTATCTTACACAGTAGAACTCAAACTAATTTTGAATAATGTATACATATGTATTAATGGTATTCATTCTAAATAATATTGCAATAATAATATTTAAGCATTGTATTTTATAATATATTTTACTATATTATATTAAATCTTTTAATTTACATAATAAAAAAATAGAAGTAAAAAAAAATATACAACAAAAATAAAATCGAAGATGTTGATCCCCGACCGGAGGCCGAGGTGATACCTAGTCCATAGTTAAAGATATAAGTTCGAAAAACAAGAATGCATTCATTCAACATCAGCACCGCCCTCACCACGACCACGACCACCTCGACCTCGTTTGGAAGGTCATTCATCACTATCGCCACTATCATGTTGGTCATCTCTACCTTGGCCCCTGCTTGATTCACTCCGAGTAGCCTTTCTCACTCTAGTTTTTTTTCTTTGGTGCCGACACAATTGTTTCCCCATACATAACACCGGCTTGTTCATCCTCTAGAGCATTGTATTCTTCAATCTTTCTTTGATTTGCCTCAACATGTTCTCCTCTTTCCATACAGGCTTTTGCATGGTTGATTAAATACGTGATTCGTCTTCTCTTTTTTCATTTCAAACAACAAACATTTTACAAGTCATGCCAAACCCTTAACAAACCATAAAAAACTACAAGACGTACCAGAACAACGGGATCTCTATTCCAGTCCTTGATTAAAGTCCTCTCGTCTGTTCGTATCACACGTCTATGAGAAACATTGCGGTACCATGCTATGTAATCCGGAGATGCTTCAAAATCTGAGTTCGAAATCCAACTATATTACCCCCCCTCCCCTCCCAAAAACCGGATGATGGTAAAGGAAGGTGAACAACCACAATTTCGTTCTCAAGGGACTTACAGTTAGACATGTCAAATTTGTATTTGAGTACATCAGGGATCTTTTGCACAACACTACATTTCCTCGCCTCTCTTGTCGAGTTGCACATTACATAGACTTTGGGGTAAAACAGAGGTTCATGGTAACGTTGTTCCTCACACCCAACCATCGTTTCTTCCGCAAATTATTCCTTGTAAGGGTGAAAGACAACATATATCGTCGTCAAGTTGTCCAGTTCCCTCCCCAGACAAAGGAGGTCCCTCTCCTGACTCTTTGTTTACTGTTGAAGAAGTATTTGTTCCCAAAATAAGTACGGTCCCAATTCCCTTTCACACCAGCCCTCTCAGCAAACTTTGCGAAGTGCAAGTATATCGACACATGTGATCAACTGCACATCATTTGGGGTTATTGTCTTTTTCCCAAACAGAAAATGCAAAGTATCCGTTTCAGCGCAATATCTCTCGAGGAAGGCATAAACAAGGGTTTTGTCATACCCAACCACGAAGTTATTTACTCCATACATCAACCCCGATTCTTCAACGATCTTGACGACTTACGGTGTTTCTCTGTTTAGTAGCCATAAAATCATTTTGCTCACTGGCGATTGGTGTTTTGGAAGACGCACGACATCAGTTGTGATCCTAAATAACATATCGCGACAAATTAGAAAGTGCACGATAACTTAAATAAAAGTAGATGATATATAATATAAGGTTGAGATACTTACCGTGGTTGAACAGAACTTATCATCCCAACTGTGTTGGTACTCCCATAGCAACTCTAATTTGTCACCCAGTAACCTATGGTGGTGTTATACGTCTCGGATTATGCTCGTTTTTGGTATGAATGTAGATTCTTACAAGAGGAACATATCTTAAAAATATTAGCTTTAAATTCTTTGTTTTGAGTTTTATGGAAAAAATGACGCAAATCATGTGAGATAATGTGTAACTAAGAATGTGCACAGATCCTCCCTCATCTAATTGTAAATTATTATTATTATTCTTATCTAATTAATTTAGGTATCTTATCTACTAATTGAAAATAAATACTATTTTCCCATGTTTTTTTTTTAAGGGTTTGCTTGGAAGTATCCCTGTGAAAACTGCACTTTTTATTACAAGTGAAAATATAAAATTTCATACTGTTTAGAGTGATAACTGGTATTTTTCACAGGCAATAGTGACATCTTTTTCAGTAATAAAAAAAGAAAAACAACAGTATTGATAACTACATCTATCACAATAATAAAGTTTGAAAACTCCATCTTCCACAATGCTTCTTAGCATTAAAAACAGAAAAAAATAAATAGTTATAAACAATATTACACCTATAAGTAAGGTGAAATATTTGGATGCAAATACTGCGGAATAAATTGACGTGAATAAAAAATTAATATAAGGATCTTTTTAATTTTATATTATTTTGACTTTTTAAAGCTGTAACTTCTCAAATAACAAAAAATCCAAATTTATTCTCCTAATTAGCCCCCCTCCACCTCCACCCCCACCCCCAACGAGAACAATGAAAAATTGAAAAAGCTTACCTATTTTGAGTCAGGATGAAATTGGACCGTCAGGTCTTCACAAAATTCAGCCATCAGATTCTGTGTCTTTTTTCCGTGTGAACATTTTCATATAAACCATTTGATCGGATGACTTTCAACTATTTAATCTAGTTCTAGCCGTCGAGATGATATTTGATCTAATTCTAGCCGTCGATATGATAAATGATTTCGGTGTAATATATAAAATATTATAGGGTCTTTATTTGATGTACCTATACTTTTTAAGGACTAAATTAAAAAATGTATATAAAATTGAGTTTTAGAAAAAATTGGTTTCTTCTCTTCTCTTTCTTTCTTCGACCTAAAGCTCTAAGGCGAAAAGATGGTGAAATTGAGAGTAGATGGAGACAATAATGTTATACCAGATTAAACCTTAATCTTCAATAAAAGTTTTCTTCTCCAACTTCAATCCGATCTCTGTTAACAAAAGTTACTCAATTAGTAACCCTAATTTTCTTTCCCAAAAGGGTTTTCTTGTTGAAATTAGGGTTCCAATTGAGTAACTTTAACCAACAGATATTGAACTGAGAACAAACATCGAATTGCAAAATTCGACTGCTTCAAGAAGTTAGTTTCTTCTTTTGATTTTATTGATAGGTTTTCTGTCATAATTGATTTTTTTTTTGTTATTTTCGATTATGTTAATAGAAAATTGAAATGAAGGCAAATTTATATGAACAAGTGGAATGCATATATGATACTAGGGTTGAATTATATACATACAGTAGTGTAACTTTTAAAAATGAGTATCGTCTTAAGGATTTTCTTCATCTTCTTAAACTTGAATAGTTTTAGGCGTAGTCGAATAACTTGTATACATTGAAATCATGATGTAAGCTTATTTTTATTTTTTTTACATATTATGATAAGGTGGATGCTCTGTTTGATAGGATTATCTAGGAGTCTATTGATGAAAATTTGACTCGCTTTCTCCTACCCTGCTCACTTCCACAACCACTGAATGAAAATATTTTTCTTGATTCCAATATTCAGTTACGTTCAGTAAAATGAACGCATTAGGATATTCTGTTTACATACTTTGATTTGTAAATATGTCAAATCCAGCTTGATACAACAGTCAGTAATAGGTTCAAAAAATTCAACAAAACCTCTTTATGCGAATAAGAAAACTAGAAACTTAAAAAAAAATCGAACTTGCATAGGGTATGAAGGTCATGTTAAATAAGTTTTCCTCTAAATCCAATACTATCATAAAGTTCATCTTTTCCATCACTGAACTTCAAGGAATAAATCTCAGCAATATCAATAACCACACAACATACGGACTAGACTAAGACAAGCAATGCATTCAATATTAACTAAAGACTTTAGAAATGACAAGCATATATGCTTATGCTGACAATTTGAAATTCCATATATAACAAACTGAAGTATTTATTTGATGGTGAAGAGATAAAATTTACATTTCAGGCAAGAATAGAGCCCTTTATTAACTTCGAGTTACCATCTATAACCAGTCATTATGCAATGTGCGTTTCGTCGATATCTTTCTTCTCCAAATAATTTAATAGAATATTGAATATGCAATACCTCGTCACCTTAAGCTGTACAGTTCCCCACTCTATACACGCATAGGGAACACTGTTGAATTCCATGCCATCCTTAAAGCACATAATATGATCATTTTCATAAAAATTGGGAATTGAGAAAGCTTCTATCGGGCACTTTTATTCTGTAGAGCCATGATTAATGAGAAACCATTGGAATAGAAGCATACTACTGAGGGTTTTAGACATTCAAAAGTTAATACATCTTAAATTCCTTCTAACTGTGCTCTAGCTTTGCGAAAGCCACTCGATTCGTAAAAAAAACACATTTCAGACAGAAAACATTGAAACCTTAATAATGAATCTGAATATCACTTTTGCCATTACTGTTAAGTAATCGCGTGAATGTTAAAAGACCTGTTATTATGAATCACACTTGAAACGAAATTCATAGTTATATCACCAACTTAGTGATGTTATTTGTTCAATATATATATATATATATATATATATATATGTGTATCCGGAAGGCTTATGTTTGCAATACAATTTATCAATGTGACAGTGTCTTTTTAGGGTTGATAATAAATTTAAGATTTCTTTAGGCATTCATGATCAGGGTTTGAGTATGTTATTGTTTGTGGGGAAAACGAATTGAAGGCTATTTTGGGAAAAGTAGGGTGAGCAAGTGACAATTCGTCAATCTTAAAACATTTGTGATGTTAAAAAAACTTTAAATTCGAGAGATCAATCTGTACAATCATGTCCTAAACCAAGCAATGGCCGTTCCAGTCTTGCTTCAGTCACAAAATGAGAAGGAGAAGGGTTTGTCTTAAGGAGGGAAGCGAGAGAAGAATGAGGTCAGAGTGAATAGTTATGAAAAATTGCATATCCGAGTTCTTTAGTGTACGACTAGGAAATTCAAAATTGCTATGTTTTTCAGACTTGGGTAAAAACTTCTATGAATTGTTGTCCTTCTGTTCAATTTGTTGAACATCTATTTATATCATAGCTATTGTAACCACTCGACTTCTTTTCTGGAAGAAAATGTCGATGGTTGAGTAGTGGTGAAGTGGAGAAGGTGGAGAAGGTGTTGAAAAATTCTCCCCATTTTGATCAAGGTTGAATAGTCAGTTACTCAACCTCCCACTCCTCTCTCAACTGTTATCGATATTTTCAGAACTTCTCTTTAGTGGGCGTACTACTGCACCACATGTCGTACACCGGCAGACCAGAACCCTAATTAGTATCCCCATATTTGTGACATTTGATGTCTCGTGTATATTGTAGTATTAAGCAATATTAATGTTAAGTCGATTGAGACCTACTTAATGGGTATCTTGACTGAAGACTTGTCCTGCTTGACTAGTTAATGAGTCCAGCAGACTAGAAGAATCATGTCTTGCTTTACCAGCTGATGAGTCTAGCAGAATAAAATAAATGTGTCTTGCTTGACTAGCTGAGGAGTCTAGTAGGCTAGAATAAAATAAATATGTATTTATTTGTGTATGAGGAGCAGTGTGTCCGTCTTAGTCAATTTTCCATTGACGTGAGCATGCAGCTAAGCATGAAGAATTATATGTGAGGCCTCATACAAAAATATTCGTGAGAAGCCTAGTATAGTTTAGGATTTTTGAGATTTTGTCGAAACCCTAAAATTAAGCTAAAATATTCACGTGAATATAATAGGAGAGGACCAAGCTTTGTCTTTACGTGAAAAATAGGAGAGGAACACAAGCTTGTCCTTCCGCGAAATATAAGAAGAGGGATGCAAGATTGTCCTCTCGTAAAAATAGAAGAAGAAGGACGTCATCTTGTCCTCTCACGTGAAATAAGAGAAGAGGGACATCAAACTTATCCTCTCACGTGAAATATGAGAAGAGGGGACTAGTTTTGGTCCTTATGTGAGAGTCTCAAATTTTTATAAGAAGCAGGATACTCATGTTTTACTTTTTGTACTCAGCCTCACATATTGAGGGTAAAAGAGTAAATTTGTCAACCTTTGACAAGAAATACAACTTGTGTGGACTTGATTAAATTTTGAAGTCTTGTCTTGAAAATAGTCGTGTAGGCTTAGTTGTTTTACTAGCATACACATTGGAAGCAAGAGAGGCAAAGGTGTCTCCTTCTCTTTAAAAATTAGGGTTTGAAAGAGTCTTACCAGAAGACTAGAAGTTCATGTTTTACTCTTGTGCTCAGCCTCACATGTTGAGGACAAAAGAGTAAATTTTAGAATTTTTGAGAAGAGCATGATTTACATTCTTGGTTTTTTCTAGTAGGCGTGCAAGCTTGACTTTGAAAGAGCCGGACGCGTGAATAATAGAGCCTAGAGAGCTAGACTGTGTAAAAATTATGGTCTGAGATTTTTGACACAATTAAATTTAAAAGAATGCTTTTTTATCACACTTTTGCAACGTTTTTAAGTGTTGTGCATTTATT
This sequence comes from Papaver californicum, assembly GCA_023531435.1. Taxonomy (NCBI): domain Eukaryota; kingdom Viridiplantae; phylum Streptophyta; class Magnoliopsida; order Ranunculales; family Papaveraceae; genus Papaver; species Papaver californicum. The sequence continues at coordinate 285,048 of JAJJMC010022104.1, read as the reverse complement.
CTCAAACCCTAATTAGGGTTTTGGACATTTTTGATACGCTTTTGACACATTTATAAGTGTTGCAAAGCGTTTAAAAATCCATATTCAAATTATTTTCATTTGTTTGCATTGGTTGTCTCTTTAAACAAAGGATCAATGCAACTAGGTAGGATTTTTAGCTAGTAGAAGATATAAAGTCAAATTTTATTTTATTTAAGCACAACTGTGGTACTTTAATCAATTAAATAAATATACATTTTTTAATAGGTTAATATTGTTCAATTTGAACATAAGTATTAACGTAAGTAATTTTAGGGATTCAATTGTGGAATATAACACCCGAAAATAATACTCAAATTGCTCTATACTAGTGTGCAATACATCTACGAGCCTTTTAAGAGATTTTATGTAAAATCATAGAATATCTGGGAAACTTGTCATGTGCGCCAATGTTGTTTTAATGATTTCGTGTGGTGATGAATATTTATTTAATTCATCAATTTAAAATCATATATGTTGGCCATACATATAGAGAAAGGTCAGGGATATGCGCCTGAGATAGAGTAGGGATAAGCGTCTACCCGAGAATTTTTTTTTCAGAATTTTAACAGTTTAGTATTTCTCAGACCAGAGTCTTGAGAGGTGATTTTCTAATTTATCCTTGTCAAAAACCCACCATCTACATTAAGTCACCTTCTTAGCACGGAACGAGTAATGTTGCGTGGTAAACATTAGATGGTGTCCTAGCAGATAAAAATAAATAAAAATAACCTGATAGTTCAATGATTGGATATTACCAGAGGAGTAGAGGTTGCTTTGAACTTTTGAGTAAGCGAGTATAGAAGGATGTCTTATTGCGTCAATAATGCTCTGATAGTAAATCAAGGCTCTTGAGGTTAGTTGGACACACATGATTTATTGCCAGGCACGTGAATATTTTTTCGATGTTGAGGAAAAGTGTGTGTCCAGACTTGAAGTGGACGAATATGCTTCGATTGAAGCTCGACATATAAAACGAAATCAGCTTCATACGGAGCTAGATGTGAGTAGAGCTCGTCATATCAGTTGGATAGAAGGACGTGTACGTCTTGTACTATAGCCGAACAAAAGATCCTTCAATTGAAGCAAGCTTGATCGAATTGAGCAAAGGCAAGAAAATTCTTAGGGTTCGAGTTGGTGAACAATCAAACTGGGCAAGGACTTGTTCGATCTAGCATGTTAAGAGGGTGTTTGTATAATTTGATAAGAAGGCGGAAAGTCATGACTTGATGGCTGCTAGACGAGCTTGACCTTTTGAGGGAGAGGAAGACAAGTTTGCTTCAATGGTCACGTGAGTATGACTTAGGTTGAAGTGGGCACACTCATCTAGCTTAGTTTAACGGTGTTAATAAACATGTACGTCTTGATTGTGGCTGAACGGAGGACGAAACCAATTTGATTGAAGCTTGACGTGTGGAGACAGAGTTGGTCTTGGTCGTGATATCTAAACTTGGTAGTGGAAAGCGAGTAGCGGTCGGATTAGGAAGTCAAAGAAAATCCGTTCCCTCTTCAAATTTTGGAACAACTACTTAACATAAAAAGAGAAGCTTTCCTCCTTCCTTCTTCTCTTCATATTATTGTATCGCTCCATACTCGATCCTCCTAGCATCCGGCCATCAATTGTAAGGTAAGCTTTAACTTGTCTTCTCCATATGGATAGATAGCTATTGATTGAACTTATGTGTATATATTTTTTTAAAAGAACTTCTCATGTACTTATTTGAATCAAAAGCATCTCCAAAACCCTAGTTTTTCTTGTATTAACTTGTTAATCTTCTTGTATTTGCATAATAATACCAACTCTTCAAAAAAAAATTAAAAAATTGTTCACGAGTATTAGGGTTTGACGGAACCCTCTTTTTTTTTTTGATTTTTTTTCTTACGTGAATATATGTTCACGTGAATTTATTTATTTTTTACGTGAATTGATGTCTCACATCTTCGATACCTTGCGGCGTTGTCGGCCTCTTGTAGGAGTGCTCTTAGTTCAGTTGCTGCTCTCTGCTTTACCAGGTATGTATGCTTCTGGCTCTCTTATCTCTACTTTATTCAAACAGAGGTGTGCATTTGTTGGAAACATTATTGCTTTTAGTCACATGATTTTATGTCTCTGTTGTTGTACATAAAATCATTATTTCTACTTTCTGATCTTCTTGCACAGTTTGAAAATGAGTAAAAGTATTCTTGATGATTCCGTTGAGGCTTCTCATGATGATAATTATTACTTTGTTTCTATTAATGGAGAAAATAGTGTTTCTGTTTATGGTTATGGGGTATGCGAAGGATATGCCTAGTATGGACGATGATTTTTTTATGTATGCTTATTCTCATGCTAGAGTTAATTTTGTTCACTTCATGTGTGTTCTTGGAAATTTGGGTGAAGCCGCGAGCCCTCCATTAGTAGCTCCTGAGCATGTGATACGATTTTGTCTTCAGAAAAGAGAATATGTTGCTTCACCTATTGATTTTAAAACTTTTCAGTCTCCCTTGATTGGTTGGGATGGATGGTTGAGAAGCATGCTTGCTAGAGATCACGTTGTAACTTTGCTGAAAGATGCACAAATTTATGAGGCTATTAAAGTTTCTGGTACTCATTGGCTCAAATAAGATATAAGTGGTTCGGTCGCTCTTCTTTCGCAATGTGCATTCTCACTCATACTTTTATATGTAGATGGGTAGAATTGACGATCATCTTGGAGGACGTGACTATTCTGCTTAATTTCTCCATCTTAGGTGTGCTTGACCTTCGTTTGAATGATCAGGAAGAGCAGCTTCATCTTATTTTAGTGAAGAAGATGAATGATTATGATATAAAATCTAATGTTGAGAAGTGTTTCTTTACTTGGTGGATGGGGAAGTGGTGGCCAAGAAAAACGAAGCCAGGACAGGTTTTAACTGACACGTTGAGCATTGCTGTGTTTTTTGTGTCTGTGGTTATCAAGAGTGATATTCGATGATGGTTCTCGTCTTAAGATGAAACCAATAGTGGTTCCTCTGTCTATCAAGCTAGCACAAGGCGTGGCCCAGCCTATAGGTAACTTGTTCCTCGGCTCTTTATACTCTCATCTTGACTCTGTGGTATTTGATATGCGTGTTTCCAACGGTTTTATGAAGGTGGAGACATTCGTAAATATCAATTTCCTTCAAGCATGGATATTGGAACATTACAAGGATTATGCTCCTAGTCCTCATAAAAAATTTGCTGATGAAGAACAAGTGGTAAGGATAGTTCGTTGGACACATAAATGTCCAAGGTCCGATACAGAGCTCATTACATTTTTTAGATAGCCTGTCATCAACTACTTTGCGTCCCTGGGCACCACTTCCTCGTATAACTCAACTGAACAATTTTACTTCTCGTCCTGGTATTCTCTTGTCTTTTGATAATCCTACTGCTAATGCTGGGGAAACTGCTTTTATGTGGAGTTGTACACCTGGTTACCTTTTGTCGATATTTATGATGTAATTTTAAATAGTGGTAAAAGTTCGATACTCAGACTTGTAAAGATTCGATTTTTAAACTTAATTTTTAATAACTAAAAATAAAACAGATTAAAGTAAAATTGATTTCAAATTATGGGAAGGACTGAGACTAAGGATTACACCATTAGCCAATTTTTCAAGTGATAAAAATCTTGCAACTCGTATATTCAGTTTATCCAAAATATTGCCAAAGTTAGGTTTTCAAAATAATAGTTGTAAATCGAAAGCATGAGACATCAAAAGCTCTAAGCCCAACATGACTCATCAAAAGAAAACACAACTAATTGATAAAAACCATTTTTTCCAATTTTAATTCAAAACAAATAATAGTAAAAGAATTACAAAAAATAAATAAAATAAGAATTACCACTTCATTATTGGGGAAAAAAGCTTCCTTCGTTGCCCCAGTGATGGTGATTAGCTCATCATGTTGGAAACACTCTCAAAATAGTTTTTCATAGATCAAAAAGTGTTTACAATGATGATATAAAAGTAACACAGACGATTTGATACGCTTATAAGCGTTACAGAGAATGTTTCCTGCGTTGTTGAAGAGAAAAGTAAACAGAAACAATAAAGTACGGTTCCTGAGAGCTTCAGAATTTTAAAGGAATATGCAACAGAAACTGCGACTATTCTCTAGAGCCTTATGTTCTTAATATGTTCTTCACCAGCTGATTTTTTTCTTCTTCCTGGAATTTTTCCGGCTGCTCTGGCTTAATTTTTCTTCGATATTCTTTGCTTTATATAGGGTTAGTAAACCCTGGGAACCTTTCTTAACCGATCAGGACTCAAAGAAGAGTCCAAATCAAACTCCAACTCATTGATAATACGAATCCAAGAGTAACTCCTTTTACGGCCATATTTTGAATTTTTTAGTCATATTTTCCGGCGTGAATCACTCTGGTTAACGTGTGTTCATCATATCTTGGGTGTTTCTTCAATTTGGGATATCAAAAACAAGTTTTAAACCCCTTTGAATTAGGTTCAAAACTAATCAGAAGTTTCTCTCATGTAAAGCTTTCTTCCCACCATTTTTGAATTTTGAATTTAAAGAGGGGCGCCCCCAATCCAACTGGTGGGTGCCTTTATCAATTTTCTTGGATGCCTTTATCATTTTTGAGCCGATTTTTTCACAAATATTTATTTCTCGAAAATACCTACAAAGACATAAAAACCCATAAATAGTATAAATCGAACACTAAGAAAATAGATAATCGAGCACAATTTAAACACAAAAATGTGTCTATCAAATACCCCCAAACTTACTATTTGCTAGTCCTCGAGCAAATCTAATCTAGAAATAAAATAAAATCCTAACTCACTTTCGCAGGAATCCCGACTATATTTAGCATATGTAATAAGCCTTTAAACCCCTAGGTGTCCCTAGTGGACGAGTTTTGTCTCGTGATGGTTTACAAGAGGTATACCCACAAAACCTTTACTCCAAATTTTAACTACTCATGAACGATTGAGGATAAACACTAAACAAGTCTATTTAGTTGGCATACTAAATTCTTCGGATCTGGGAATCATTACCCTATATGATTCCAACTGTTATACATGAGTTTTTACTCAAGCATACTAACTTTTATATATAAGAAAACAAAGTTCTACTTAGATAGTCATTCAACCACAATACTCAAAATCTGTCAAAGTTCAATCACATGAAAAGTTTTAGAAGATGGATATGGACAAAGTGAAGTTTGTGCGTGTTGACTAAGGTGAACGGTGTTTCCCATATCTATCTGAAGGTCAGTACCAGGATGAATCCTAATGGATTGAGATACATGGTCTTAATCGTTATACTAATATCGATTCAACTGGTATATACAAGGGTCCCAGTGATCGATTTATTGAAAATAAAACAATTATAAATGTATTGATAACATGATTTGATCAAATTGAATCCAAGCGCATGGTCCTTATCAGCATCATGCATGATAGTTCCCACGGATCCTGCGTTCCACGCTTGCTTAGGAGACGGAGACAGGGAGAACACACACATATTGCTATCAAAGTGTCAATACACTTCTTTTTTTTTTCTTTTCTTTTTTTCAAAACAAAAATGGGGATTGATGTCAAACACTATATTTCATCCTGGCGGTGATAACAATTCGATATTGGTGCCCCACCAAATCACTTAGAGAAACACAAAAATTCAAAAATAAAAACAGAAGGTGATATGGTCGAGATAGACTCCGAGATATGGTGACAATTATCATGTTATTTCTAACACCTGAACTTTGTCCTTTTATGAATATACCATTTAACTGTGCACACCAATTCCTATAGAAAAAGAGCTAAGTTTCCATCTACCTAGAATGGTTAGTGTCATCCTGAATCGTTCACAAGTTTATAGACTTTGGAGTTTTATTATTGCAAAAGTTTCTCCCTTACCCCCAAACTTAAATATTGTCCTCAATGTTTCTAAAGATGAATGATTAAAAATATGAACAAGGAGAAACTGTTACCACTTCAAAAAAAAGGAGTTAATGAATTATCGTGTCGTATGAGCATGGGTTACCTCCCAAGAAGTGCTGAGTTTAACGTCTTCATCCAGACTAAAAAAGAATTAGTCACCTCATAAAATCATACAGCAATAGTCAGAACAATTGTGGGTCATCTGAATCAAAATAATGTTATCCAAAATAAAAGGAACTACAGCAGGCCCAGAAAGTGAACAAACCGAGCACACCCTTATTTAGTTTTATGTTTAAGACAACTACTTCTAGTTGTGGTTCAGGTTCAGGCTCTATAAAAGGATCTAGATAAAATATTTTCATGGGCTGGATTTCCTCATAAGAAGGATCAACAAGATCAGGTTATAGAGTCTGGAGTAACTCAACTAAGAACTTAAAAGCACATAATAATAACCTGAATAATTGTGGATCCTCAAAGTCAATCAGATTGGACTCACACAATTGACTATTATGAAGGTGGTCATTCTTAAACAAATATGTCGATTCTAATTCCCTAAAGTAATTAAGCTTAGTCTTAAAACTTAATAACTGACACATTTGAAATTCTAACGTTCCCACATATGGAAGAAAACATTTTGGTGGAAAAAAAAGTCAATCTTGGTATTATCGCCTAGGTAAACCACATCGACCAGAGGATGGGTTCCTAACAACTGAGCTTCTTCTGGACATCAACATGCTCAGGAAATATAGTTTGAGGATGATCTTGTAAAATAGTAGAGGTGCATATGTCAAGTCCCAAGTTAGGGACTTTAAGTAGGTATACTTGAAAAACACAAGAATCATCGGTACCCCCAAACTTAGGGTGGACATTACTCTCAGATGGACTAGAAACTATTGGTTGGATTGTAGAGTCCTTAAGGTCAGAACTACACTCAGCTTCCTCTATAGAATGAAATAAGGTAGAATTATAAACTGGTAGAAGTTCATACTCAGTTTTCCATATATTATAAGTGTTCATCAAAGGTGCGGAATCTAAAAAGCTTTCACCTCATTAATCACACTATCATCATTAACGTCAAATCTAAAGTGGGCTAGGCATTTCTCTAATGGATCTTCTAAAAAAGTGTTTGGTAAATATTTCTGAACTGAAGTACTAGTTACGTTCACTTCTTCTAAATCATAGATCTTACAAGAAGGTTGTCTACACATACTAAATAGATTCAGTTCAATAGTCATGTTACCAAAAGAAAAATTAATTATTTCATTTTCATAATTGATGACGACATTATATGTAACTGAAAAGGGACGACCTAAGATCACTGGAATTTGAGCCTTTGGGACCTGAAAAGGTTGGGTGTCTAGGACAACAAAATCCACTGGGGAAACTATTATATCAAACTGGATCAAATCGTCCTCTATCACATTAAAATTCTTTATGAGTCTATCATTTTTGTCAGAGACTATTGTCTTCGAATCGTTAGACTTCAAACCACTAGTCTCGGGACAAACTTGTTCCTCCAAAATATCAGGAACAAGCAAGTCCTATGGGTATTTGGATGCAAAGTGATCCAACAAAACTTGAGAAGCGCACAATTCTAACCCTGAATTAGGTAACTTTTAGAAGTCTAGGGGTCTAGAAACAACCTCTTAGTCGGGTGAATGATCTTGTGAGATAGATTCATCTATGGAATTAGGCAAATCATCTACACAATCATCCACTGGGTCATCTATATATTCTGTATGGAACAGAGAGTCACTACAAGACTGATCATCATCAGCAAATAACCTCTGGCATTCTAGAACTCTCAATCTTTGTTCCAAACTAAGCGGTATGTGTTTATAATATTTCTCATATATTGTTAGGGGTAATTCTTCTAGAGAGGTATTTGGATCACTATAAGGAATAGTATATCCCATCTGCTTCATAGTACTAGCTTGCAACTTCTCGATGGCATCCTTCAAAGACAAAGAACTCGAATTTTTCTCGTTTTCCCGTTCATATGATTGGTGCGCGTACGAATAGTAATTGGGGCCTCCATGGCTAAACCATAACCTTCAGAAGGTTGGTAGTGGTCCCAAGTACTATCCACACTATGGTCATACTAAGGGTAATGCCCCTTTTGAAACTCAGTCGAATATTCATTGTATTGGATATCGTAATACCAGTTCGACATTTTTTAACGAAAAATTCCTAATAAGTTTACAAAAATCTAAGAAAATAAATCCTAACAGGAAGGGGTTTTAAACATACACAAACACGGCCGACTCAACCAAATCAAACCTACTGAATCTAGCAAACAAAAAGCATGATGGATACACTTAGATTGTTTCTAGACCAACTTTTATTCTTCCAAAAGGCAACTAGTTACAGTTTTAGAAAATATCTTAGAACGATTCGAATTAGATTAAGTTGAATAAGAACAGGATAAGCTCTAAGGAGCTTTGATAAGCCTGCCTCTTTGGAAACTTTTCCTTGGGTTACAAGGCGGCTCTAATCAACTTAAAATAATCTTCCTGAACTTTAAGTTAGGCTAACAAAGTAACCAATACAGTCCCTTTGAATGATTTTCCAATAAGCTCGATACCCTATAGATGTCTTTCTAGGTATTTTTCCATTCTTGATTCTGATAGAAAGCCAGTAATAACTTGCGGGTATAAGAGATATTGGCAGAGTGAGTATGCTCGCTCTTTTGAATTTGTTCAAACAGCTTTGCCAGAGTCGCATGATTTTCCTTCCGCCATGGTCTTGTTGAACCATCCTCTATTAAAGCCTCTTCCTGTTAGTAAACGTGTGGCTTCTTCTGAGCCGTCTCAAGTAAGTAGTCAAGTTTATGTCTTTTTTTTTATTGTATGCATTTAATGTCTTCACGGTTCCTTTTGACTAGGAAGGAAGTCAGGAGAAACCTCGGAGTAGGAAGAAGAAAACAAAATATAGTGACAGTCCCCAGGTGGTAGAATTAGATTGAAGACACGTGCTGGTGGAATTCGTTCCGGCATCATTGATTCTCCTATTCCAAAAGTAAGAATCTTTCACTTTTGATTTATTATGATCAAATTTATCCTACTTGACTGATTATATTGCCTTGCAAAGTTCCTCTCCTGTTGGAGGATTTTTGACACCTCCACCTGGGTAATTGAATCCATTTGCTAGACTTGCAGCAAAAACAAGGGTTGAGATCTACGATTCAGAGGTCGTAGTTTGCTCTGTATTACCTTTACATCTTGAAAGGGTATATTCTAAATTCACTAGTAATTGTATTCTTATTATTCTCAGAGGGAAGATATGCCTTAAGAGAGCGATGTTTTCAAAGTTTCTTCAGAGGGTGATAAAAGTAGTTGTGCTGCCTCAGAAGAAGAAAAAAATAATGGCTCAGGAAATAATCTTGACATTTCGAATAACTCAGAGCGCGACCAGGTGAGTTTTCATCTTGAATTGACTTTATAACCTCTTAGAAATATCGCTTGAATAAAGTAATGAATGAATACTTGAATGAAAACATGAGCAATTTCATGAAATTTCGTTGTTAGAAAAATTCAGAAATAATGCCTTTACTGAAAATACTGTAGAATTCTCATACAGAGTCCATTTTCGATGGTGTTTCCCAAAAATTTCATGCCCAGACAACCAGCTATCTCCTGGCGTGGGAGACTTTGGGTTTTGAGACCATTTAGGGTCCCAAAAAGACGAAATAGTAAAAAGTAAGAAGGAATTTAGAAATTTTTCAGATAAGAGATAGTTGAGAGTTTTGATCATATCTCCTAGATTGTTTGTCCGATTGATGTGATTTTTTGATATGTTGTATATTACATTCATATGAAGAGTTTGATATATTACTAATATCCATATTCATTACCAATTTCTCCCAGTTTGCAAATTAGTACAGGATAACGTAAAATTGCCTTTGATGAGCTTAGCACCAAAACGTGTTTTAAATCCTCCGGGCCATTTACTTGAGTTTTAGATGCTTCATGAAGTATATTTACATATTTAATCCACTCATACTCTGAAAATTCTTTTTTGGTATTGAATCTCACCTTTTTTCATCAATTGGTAATTTTGCAGGGTGAAAGTAGAGAGGAACCTAATGGTACTGAAGAAGTATTGATAATAAACCAAGTTGATAAAACCGTTAATTATTCCTCAAAAACCCCTGAAGAAGTTTCTCCTAACATGATTGTTGATGTAGAAGATCAGAATAAAAACGTCACAGAAACTGAGAAATGCTCTGGTTGCATCTGAGTATCATGATGCAGGTCCTCTTTTTCGTCCTCCACTTAGTAAGCCACTTCCAAAGCATGTACTTGTTGGTGGCTTCAGCGTTATAGAAGAATATGTTGAGTTCTATACTCAAATATGGCAGAAGTATGGTCACATTGCTACTACCAAGAAGTATGAAGATCCCATTGTCCTTGTTTTTCGTGTGAGTGAAGTACTACCATACTGTGACCAGTGCTACTATTGCTGAATGGATGTTTGCAAACTGGAAATATCATCTAGAAGTATGTGACCGACTTGAATTCAGCACAACTTGGTTTTATCGTGGAATAGATGTTGTTAAGGAGTCACAGGCTGCAGCAGCTGTAGTCCCTTCTTATGACCTTATTGAGAAAGGGAGGCTGAGGTTGAAAGATTGACACAGGAGTTGGAGTTAAAGAAGGTTGTTCTTAAAAATATGAAGGAGGCTCTCTCTAAGAGGGACAATCCTTTGTTGGCCGGCCTCCCTTAGGCTTCAACATTTCTATGTTTTTTATTATCTATGAGAGATGATAGACTCGTTTTCTTTTGTTTGTTTGGTTCGAATTTGATTGACTGAATATTCGGTAGGTATGATAGCAAGGATTTTTATATTTGGATCAAAGGGATTTTTGATATAATAAGATTGAAATTCAATTATTGAAAAGGGAATTTGGTACTGAATGCAAATGTCTTACATCCTTCTTGAAGGAATTGAAATTACAAATGAAATAAACAAACATCCCTGGATGCTTCAGGCATCAAATGTCTTGAGCCACTTCTCTTGTATTGCTGCTTCTACCAATTTGCCATCTTCATCAATCAACTTGTAGTATCCACCCATAGAAGCTCTAGTAATCATGAATGGCCCTTCCCAATCAGAGTTTGCCTTAGAGTGACGATTGCATCTTTCTGCTTTCATAACCAAGTCTCCTACTTGAAAGGCATTAACTCTCCCTGGCTTAGCTCTGAATATGTGTTGTTGGTGAGGTATTTCTTTTGTCTCTGTACAAGCTTTTGCGTTCCATGTGTATGGAGGTGTAGGGACCCTCTTAGGGTGTTGTGGCACGTGTGGACATTCTCGTAGTGTCACAGGAAAAGCTCCATGACGTCCCTTGCCATGATTGGACATCAGGTAAGTGATGAATGACTTAATTAAATGTTGAAATTAGAGAGGAGTCTGCTTCATCCACTTAGCAAAACACTGAAGAGGCGAGGTTATCCATTCATAACATCTGACTAGAGCAGAGTTGAGTTTTCTAGTAAACTCAAGTCCCCAGCTATAAGAGGTATGAGGGTCATTGAGGGGTAAATAGATGAGTTCAGTAAGTTTTACTTGAGCACGATACCTCTCTACATACGATGTTGCACTTTCCTCTGGCTCTTGCTTCATGGCTTCCAAGTCTTGGTATTCTTCCAAATACATAAGTAGATCATTTGTCACAAGCTTCTGGTGAGATATTGAGCCGTCTGTTTGAGGTGGATTCGGCAATGAAGGTGTCTTAGTAGCCACGGTCTTCTTGTTGTGTAACCATGGGTGTCCTAGGATCATGTCATAACCCAGATCCTCTTTTTTTATGTGAAATTTGATTGTAGCACATGCAGAACCCATTTGAATTTCAAGATCAATGTGACCATAGGCATTCACATGCTTTCCTTCAGGATATTGAATGGTGGTAGGCGCATGGACAGCTTCACTACGTGTGATCCCTACAGCTCTGAGTGTCTTGATAGAGATAATGTTGGTTATAGTGCCTGCATCAATTAGGGTTCTCTTAAATTCAGTATTTCTGAGGCTAGCAGCAGTGAGAATTCCCCAATCGCACTTTTCTCTATTTTTTCCCATCTGTGCAGGTTTAGTATGTGCCTTGCTTTCATTGAGTGAAGGTAGTCTTCTGCCAGACACGATGTGATTAAGAGCAGTGAAAATGTCCTTGCCTTGCGCCTTTGAGAGGTAGAGGATTTCAGAAATACGCTCTATCAGAGGTTGGACTACCTAATTAGTAGGATCTTCATACATGGTAAAATGCCTGATAGGGAGAGGGTTCTTATGTACACTTTCAGTCCCCAAGGCAAGCTCTCCTGACTCAACTTTCTCTTTGACTATCCGCTTCAGGGTATAACACTCACTTGTTAGGTGATTGACAAAACTGTAGAAGTGGCAGTATTTGGGATTTGCCACTTGTTCCTCTGTTGGTGGTCGTCGAATAAGAGGTAAGTTGATGGCACCATCTTGAATCCAAGCTTCCAAGAGTTCAATTGCTTCTTCAATGGGATGGAGAAGATCTATTACTGTTGGGGCTTCTCTTGGTTATTGTTGTTGACGTTGAGATGGGGGTGTTGCTGCAACCTCTTGATTAGATCTTCGAGGTGGGCGGCCTACTTGTGGTGATGGAGTCGGAACTGGTGTTGGTGTTGCACGTTTGGATTGTGGCTCTGATACTGGAGTTTTTTTTTTACTCCCTTCATCCACAGCACCTACAAATGGTTGTGGGATGAATTGCTTTTGAGCCAGACGCTAACTGCTGTGAGTCTCATGAACATCTCCATTCTTGACAAGCGGCCTTGTCCTCTCTAGTGATCCGTCGGAAAACCGACTTTGTTTTACCGCAAGCACACAGTGTCGAAAGATGTAGACAAGAACAAATACGGTTCGTTCCCACGAGGAGTTTGGATTAAAATATTTTTTTAGGTTTATTTATAAAAATTAAATTAAAAAGTGAATTACAACTACTTAGTAAATTTTGAAAACAGTAATAGGAAAACGTTAAGGTTCCGGGAATCCGTTGTAGATTAGGGTTTAATTGCGTTCGTCATACAGGGTCTCGATTTCAAAAAGAATTGTTTGTTCTCAACCTAAAGTAGAATTTCGAAGTACTAAATATACGGGGCATAAAGAGTCAAAGAATATTCATAAAACAATTTCATACAAGGTTTCAACGAGTCCTTCTACTAATCAAACAATCAACTATACGTGGTATAGAACATGAAAAATCATCGAGACGGTAAAACGTTGAGAGAGAGACAAATTAATGATATTTAGTTCATATAATTGAAAACCCTAGTTTTGAAACACAAATAAAACCATCTCTACAAGTTCATCATTTCGCCCTAACAAGAGAATTAGCCCAACATGACTTTCTCAAAAGCCATGAAAATCAATTAAGAAGACAACAATTAAACTAACCCTTGAAGATTTCTCCTGTACGTCCAGAAGTGCCTGTGGTCGTCCGTGAGAGGTTCTGTACGTGAACTTGTCTCCAAATTGTTTCTGTATCCGGAGCTCAGCGTCCAAGTATATGTGAGAGGGGATGCACATATCTATTTATAAAGATTGGGTCACCATGCTTTTAGAATCCTAATTGAATTAGGATATAGACATCGAATATATTTCCGTGTTATAACTTTTCTAACTTCAACCCAGCTTGTATTTCGCAGCAAGAATCCAAACTTGAGCCGCACACTTGTCTATTGCGTTTCTTGGTCTCTCATCCATTTCTCATTTTTTCTCAACTAAAACCCACATCACAGCCTTCTCAGACTTTCTCGAGTTATTAACTGTCATACTCGATCGACAACAACAACCCACAGCACCAATCCATCACAGCCACAGAACCACCACAGTTTGAATCCCTCACTGCTGCTGCTTCACTCGTACTACCACAGACTCTGGCAGTGCACCACCACAACAGAGACTCCCGAGCTCTCTATAACACAGCAGTCAATCATCATGATCTCCATCTCATACTCAGTAGCAACATCTCCATCGCCTGTAATATTCTTCCGCCATAAACTACCGGTACCTCCATCACCGATGCAGTTGAGCTCTCCACCAACATGTCCAGCAGGCTCACCAATAACTCGAGCCATAACACCATCAAGAATTTAGCCACCATTATTACCGAGCAACATCTCCTATTCCTCAAGCCTTCACTATCACCATTAGTGGCAGAGCAGCAATACCATCTCACTTCGTGAACCCCATCAGCATTCAAGCAATACCAGCAGCATCTCTCAACTCGACTTTCTTCTTCACTCAACAATGAAACCTCTCCACTTCACCGTGATGATCAACATCATAACTCAACAGCTTTATCTTTTCCATTATCACCGAGTTATCATAATTTCTCCATCACTCCAGCACGACATTCATTCAAAATTCAAGTCTTTGACAGCCATCTCAAATCATCACTGATTACTCCCCATCTACACGCTAATCTCGAGCTCAGCAGCACCTTCATCACGACTCAAACTCATTGCTTCGTTCACCATTAATGGGCACTGCTCTGTTTCTCATTTAAAGTGTTAAAGAAGAAAGGGTGGCCCCGATCCAAATTCCTGGTGCCCTTATAACTATTCAAATAACTAGGCAGCCCTTAGCAAAACCACTGGCGCCTTTAGTAATTTTCATTAAAACAGTTCAAAGTGTCGGTTCCACAGAACCGACAAGCTTAACTCCTCTTTTTGCCCGTAACTTTCTCATACGAGGTCAGAATGACCTCGTTCTTTCGCCGTTGGCTTCGTAATTTAATTATATACAAGATAGAGGATAGAAATCCTGGAATAGACTGAGTTCCACTGGGTCTTTAGAAATTCTTCTCTTGTAAAGCTCCATTTCACTTGTTTCAGAGATGTAACCTGATAAAACACACAAACTAGAAAAGTAATAATAAAACACGGTAATTCACACAAAATCTAGCAAATAAGAATAAGGAAATGATACTTAAAATGTATAAATTATGCACTTATCAAATTCCCCCACACTTGCCTTTTGCTAGTCCTCGAGCAAACTACAAATCTAAGCTAATCTAAAATACAACTCCCTTTCGTTGAGGAAACGGTTACACTTTGCATGTGTAACAAGCCTTTAAACCCCTAGGTGTCCCTAGTGGACGAGTTATAGTCTCGTGAGGGTTTACAAGAGATTTACCCACAAAACCTACTCCAACTTCTAAGTATTCCAAAGCACCTGCATCCAAAGAGCTACGAAGACATAAAGTTTCTGAACACTAACAATAAGAAGTTAGAAGTATAAAGAACATTATTCTCATGCTTAACTCTTGAGTTAGGAGAAAACCACCATGTAAAAGGATCTAGTTTCGAGAGTGAACGAATATTTCTGCCTTACCAATAGGGTTTTATGAATTTGACACTCAAAGGACGCACTTTATGGTTCACACATGTGTGCAGGCAGGAATGAAGATAGAAATCCTACACACGTTGAATGGTAGGAAGGAAAGGTAACCTTTCGAATCATATGGAGATGTTATCCCATAGAAAGTGGGACGAAAAAGAACCCCTTTTTATTTTTCTAGTGACCTCTAATAACGGAAATCAACCAATATGCAAGGATGGGAATGCTTACTTACCTTCTCATCCGATCGGCAATCAACACCACTCTCACAGCATATCAATAGAAACGTCTTCGGTCTTCAACTGTAGATGATGAACTCTTGAACTTCGTAGAACTTGAATTTATAACTCATTTCCTCCATTTCTTGTTATTCGAAACTTCTCTATAGATTTCTTCTTCCCCACGACCTTATTGAAAGAATACAAAAGAAAATCACCCTAAAGCAATGATAATCGTTTTTTTTTTTTTACAATATAAACTGAAAAATAAATGATGAAATTACTACGACCGTGGGATAAAGACTTTACCACTTGATTCTGAACTTCACTAACTCACATCTTTTGATTTCTTTCGCTTTTGTACATAAGTCTTTAACATGTTAATTGTATTGTTACTTTACTTGAATATGAAATTTGCTTTTTCTTAAACGGTTGCTTTTAACCTTGACTGTCTTCAAATTTTCTTCAAATTTTTGATGTTCTGCTTGTTGATAATATGTTTCTATGGACCTGTTATTGTCGAGAGAATGGTGCCAACTGCAAACAAGACTACAAGATAGAGTTAGCAATTCTGATGGCACCCTCATGATTGATAGAAATAGCACTCAAGAGATCAAAAAGTAGTGTTGAAATTGGTGCGAGGTTAGGTAGCTCATCATTCTACCCGGAATTTACGCAGATGAAACACTCTATACTGGAAATTTAAGGTTTGGTGCCTCACTCATGGGTATTGAATGATCAACAACTCTAATATTGTATTCTCTACCGGCAGTTTAAGTCCATTTTTGTCAGCTCTAGCCTCTCAACAACTAAGCACTCCGAATATAGTTCTCTAATACTTCTAAGTTCAGTTGTTTCAGTTTAGAACTCCGTATGTACACGTAGCAAGAAATATACTAAGTGACTCTAAAATATCTAAAAGTTGGAGGTTTTCATGCAAATAATTTCGAAAAAGTTGAAAATTTTCTACCTAAAAAGTGTATACTTAAGAACTCTATATGCTTAAACTCCCCCACACTTAAACTTTACATTTTCCGCAATGTAAACTAACTCATCAAATGTAAAATCAAGATGGGAAATCCTAAAATGGCATAAAACAAGCAATCAAAAACTAAAAAGATAAGGTGAAGGAAACAAATCTGATGGGTTGACTCCCATGAAGCAAATGATAGTATCATATAGCAATAGCCGGAACAACTGTGTGTCATCTGGATCAAATAGTGCTATCACCAGTAAAAGGAAACTGCAACAAGCCAAGAAAAAGAACAAACCGAGCACACCCTTATCTAGTTTTCTGTTTAAGACAACTACTTTTAGTCGTGGTTCAGGTTCAGGCTCTATAAAAGGATCTAGATAAAATATTTTCATGGGTTGGATTTCCTCATAGGCAGGATCAAAAGGGTCAGGTTGTAGAGTCTGGAGAAACTCAACTAAGAACTTAGAAGCACATAATAATAACCTGAATAATTATGGATCCTCAAAGTCAATCTGATTTGACTCACACAGTTGATTACTATCAAAATGGTCATTCTTAAGCAAATGTGTCGATTCTACTCTCCTAAAGTAATCAGGCTTAGTCTCAAAACTTAATAACTGAAACATTTGAAATTCTAACGTTCCCACATATGGAAGAAAACATTTTGGTGGGAAAACAAAGTCAATCTTGGTATTATCGCCTAGGTAAACCACATCGACCAGAGGATGGGTTTCTAACATCTGAATTGTTTTCTGGATATTAGGTTCAGGAAATATAGTTCGAAGATGATCTTACAAAATAGTAGAGGTGCATATGTCAAGTCCCAAGTTAGGGACCTTTCTAAGAGTCAAAGGTAAGGCACATGGAGATTGATAATCACTCCCACACTTAGAATTTTGGGTGTCTCTAGTTAGACTAGTCACAATTTCCCTAATTTCTATATCGTCAGATTTTTGAAAATAGTCAATTGCTTCTTCTAAGTTATAATCAGTTGGTGCATAATCGAATAAAGTTTTCACTCCATTAATAACACTATCGTTGTCAAAATCAAATCGAAAGTGGGCTAGACATTTCTCTAATGGATCATCTATATGGTTTTTCAAATAAGTATCATGGACTATTTCATCAATTATGCAAACAGTTTCATGGTTGTTAAGATCAGGAGGAGAACGTGCGACATGAAAAATATTCACCTCCATTTTTCAGCTGCCAAAAGTAAGCTCCATAATACCATTCCTACAATTTATGATTGCGTTAGAAGTTGATAAGAACGGTCGTCCTAAAATGATAGGAATGTGACCACTAGGGTCTGTCACAGGTTGAGTATCAAGAATTACGAAATCCACAGGATATACAAAACTATCAACTTGTACAAGAACATCTTCTACTACTCCTCTAGGAATTTTTATGGACCTATCAGCCAACTAGAGTGTCACACTAGTGGGTTTCAATTCACCAAGTCCTAATTGCTCATACACAGAATATGGCAAGAGATTCACACTATCCCCTAGATCTAACAACGCATGTTCAATCTTGTGTTGTCCTATAGTGCAAGCAATAGTAGGACAACCAGGGTCTTTGTATTTGGGTGGTGTTTTCTGAGTGATTATAGAGCTCACTTGTTCAGCAAGAAAAGCTCTCTTATGGACATTTAATTTCCGTTTCACAGTGCACATATCTTTGAAGAACTTAGCATACATAGGAATCTGCTTAATGGCTTCTAAGAGGGGAATATTCATTTTAACTAGTTTGAACACTTCTAAGATATCATTAGGGCTGGTTCCTTTCATCTGGGATACTAACCTTTGGGGAAATGGAGCGCGAGGAACATAAGTGTTTTCAGATTCACCTCTTTCAGTTTCATTGGTTTCTTTTTGTGTTAAGGGTATTTTCTGCGTAATAGTAGGTGGGTTCCTATCTGTCTCCTTCTCCTTAGAATCACTAAGATGGTTATCGATGACCCGGACGCTTCTCAAGGTAGTAATGGCCTGGACATGATCTGAGGGATTAGCACCAGGTGTGCTTACCTCATAAGACCGCTTTGGGTTAGGTTGTGTTTGACTTGGGAACTGTCCCTTGTCTCTCTCACTTATTTGGCTAGCAAGCTGACCTATTTGTCTTTCTAAAGTTGTTATGGACCTTGCAGTGTTCTTGTCGGTGGCCTGCATAAACATCTTAAGACTTTCTTCCATACTAGGTACTCTTTGATTAGATGAATCAGTAGGACTGGATGATTTCTGCGTATAACCACTAGTATTACTAGGTTGAGCTTCATACTAAACTCTAGACCAGGAAAAGTTAGGGTGTCTTGCCCACCCTGGGTTGTACGTATTGGAATACGGGTCAAATCTACGAAGATTGTCTTGGTAGAGAGCATGGACTTGTTCTCCACCATCGTCATGAGTGATTTGGTCCACAGACTCAACAAAAGGTCTAGATTTAGTACTAAGTTCTAATGATTCTCGTCTTCTTGTCAAAGAAGTTATTTTAGCTTCAGAGTCGAATTCTATATCAACTCTATGCACCCCCTTTCTATTAGCCATTGACCTTATTGATAGACACATTTTAGTGTCTAATTTGCACCTTAATTTCTAATGAGTTAGTATTCGATTTTGTGTCTATTACGTGTTTTTATGCTTTTTGTAGGTACATTAGAAGAATAAAGATTTGTGGAAAAATTGGCTCAAAAAGTGTTAAAGGCACCCACACTTTGGATTGGGGCACCCTTGGATCGGGCTGAGTTGGATCGGGTCAACCCAGCGGGTCAACCAGGCGAGTCAACCCAGTGAGTTGGATCGGGCCGAGCTGGATCGGCGACTCATCGGACATTTCCTGCATCAACTGCACACTTCGAGTTCACGTGAGAAACAAGTTTCTTTTGCTTCCAGATTGTTCCAAACATTGATAGATATCTCACACAAGTCAAAAACAACAAAAGATCTCGTGAAATCAGCTCGGAAATCATGCATATGGCCGGAATTATGTTTCGATTCGGATTGAGATTTGTGGGTTGTTTTAGAGAGTTCTATTAGGTTTAGAACTCTCTCTAGGGTTTCTACTACCTATATAAACCAAGAGAAGCCAAGAAAAATGAGGAGAAAAGCCTAGAGAAGAAATCAGAGATTTTCCGGTGAAGTTCCGTCACCGCCGATCACCTGCTGGTGCATCGCCGGCACTGTTCTTCATCAGCTTCATTGGAGAAGAAAGAGCAGCAACATCTGTATTCGTTGCTGTTCCACCGTTACAGCTCTGCTCCTGTTGCCTTAGCTTTTAAACCTTTGTTGCTTAGAACCCTTCTGTAACAGCTGAACCCTGTTCTGTAACATTTATAAACGTATCTGTTCAGCTGTTGCACCATTATTTCACCTTGTAATCAACTTTTTGAGCAATGAAAAGATCTTTTGAGCAAGTTTTCTTCACCATGAGCTAAGTCTATTTACTGGGATGATGGATAAGGTACTTTTCTCAATTTTATGTGATTTAATTATTTTCTAATAATTATTTATAATTCTTTTGTTATTAGAATTGCATAGTTTTAAATAGTGAAAA
>JAJJMC010022104.1:189886-265003 GCA_023531435.1 Papaver californicum | reverse complement strand
ATTATTCAAAAATCATCTTTAGGTTATTTAGTCTTTTTCATACTCCTGGAATTTTCTAGAGTTAATTTAAATCATTATTTTCTAAAATCATTACCTTTACAAGTTCGAGAAACGATCACCTTATTTACCACTTTCAAAACTACATCACTTATGGATTCCTTAGCCCCCCAATCCTGGGTTTTATCAGATACTTCATGCAAAAACTTATAACCCTCCTCAGGGGTTTTATCAGCGAAATTACCACCACATAGTGATTCTACCATGGTCATTGTTTTGTGATCTAACCCTTCGTAGAGAATCATAGTGAGTTTCAAGGTATCGAATCCATGGTGTGGACATTGCATCAGAAGTTCATGGAACCTTTCTAAATAATCCTGGAGAGATTTTCCATCTTTCTGCGAGAAACTATTAAGACTTTGACGTAAGGCTGTGATTCTATGCCTAGGAAAAAATTTATGCACAAATAACTTAGTCATCGCATCCCAAGTATGGATGGATGAAGATGGTAAGGCATCAAACCACGATTTCGCCTTAGCTTTTAAAGAGAAGGGAAACAATCTCAATTTCAAATATTCATCGGTCAAGTCTTTAATCTTCAACGTACCACACAGTTCCTCAAATTCTCTAATGTGGGAGTAAGGGTGTTCATTTTCTCTGCCATAGAAGTTTGGCAAAGCCTGGATGGTATTAGTCTTAATTTCATAGTGGGTTTTTGTGGTAGGCAAGACAATGCATGACGGTTGAGAGACTCTAGTCGGGTACATGTAGTCTCTCAAAGTTTTAACTGGAGGGTCCACACCCTCATTATCGGTTCTATCCATGAATAATGGATTATTTCTAACGAGACGATTATCCTGATCTCTTTCCCAACCTACCTGTGTGTTGGGCATATACTAAAAAAAAAAAAAATCCTAATTGGAAGGATTTTTTTTTTTTTTTAAACAATCACAAGCAAGGCTGACTCAACCAAATCACCTATTGAATCTAGCAAACAAAAAGCATGATGGCTCCACTTAGATTGTTTTTAGACCAGCTTTTATTCTTTCGAAAGGCAACTAGTTACAGTTCTAGCAAACCTCTTAGAACGATCTGAATTAGATTAAGTCGAAGAGAAACAGGAGAAACTCAATGGAGCTTTGATACCCCTGTCTCTTTGGCACTTTTCCCTGGGTTACAAGGCGGCTTTAATCAACTTATCTTATATGAAATCCGAATCCTTATCTTATATGGCCAGTTCTTGCCCTTTACTAGAAAAGTAAATCCGTATTCAGGTCCGCAACATATATGCACACGAAGGAATACAGTAAACCCACTTGCAAGGGATTCGTGGGTTGATCGAATCTTACCTCCCGTAACAGACGGGGGATGAACCGTTGAAGTCGACTCAGGCCACTGACTCCTGTGTTAGTGTACGAACCCAAGGGGCCGAGACAATATCATAATTGTCGTCCTTCCCTGTGCAGTTTATATTTAATACTACCCTTCCGTAGGGTTTAAAAATAATAATAATGTCCGTAATGTCCAAAACTAAAAGAAAATTACAAAAACAATCAAAAATTTCCTAATACAGTTTTCTAAATTAAATTAACTAATAAAAATTAACTATTTGTCTTCTTCTACGTTCGTTCAGCTTTAACTTTACTCCAAGACTTTTAATTACCAAAATCTTTGGCTCAATTTCTTTTCGTTTCCGTTCCCAAAACCTGCAGCAGAAGATAAATACCAAAAAGCGTAAAATCGAACAAAATAATAAAAATATAAAAATAAAATCTAACCTAAAAAAAAAAAATCTAATCGAAAAAACAACTCTCCGGCAGCGGTGCTAAAAACTTGATGCGTCGGAAAACCGACTTTGTTTTACCGCAAGCGCACAGTGTCGAAAGATGTAGACAAGAGCAAATACGGTTCGTTCCCACGAGGAGTTTGGATTAAAATATTTTTTTAAGTTTTATTTATAAAGAATTAAATTAAAAAGTGAATTAAAACTACTTAGTAAATTTTAAAAACAGTAATAGGAAAATGTTAAGGTTCCGGGAATCCGTTGTAGATTAGGGTTTAATTGCGTTCGCCATATAGGGTGTCGATTTCAAAAAGAATTGTCTGTTCTCAACCTAAAGTAGAATTTCGAAGTACTAAATATACGGGGCGTAAAGAGTCAAAGAATATTCATAAAACAATTTCATACAAGGTTTCAACGAGTCCTTCTACTAATCAAACAATGAACTATATGTGCATAGAACATGAAAAATCATCGAGACGGTAAAACGTTGAGAGAGAGACAAATTAATGATATTTTAGTTCATATAATTGAAAACCCTAGTTTTGAAACACAAATAAAACCATCTCTACAAGTTCATCATTTCGCCCTAACAAGAGAATTAGCCCAACATGACTTTCTCAAAAGCCATGAAAATCAATTAAGAAGACAACAATTAAACTAACCCTTGAAGATTTCTCCTGTACGTCCAGAAGTGCCTGTGGTCGTCCGTGAGAGGTTCTGTACGTGAACTTGTCTCCAAATTGTTTCTGTATCCGGAGCTCAGCGTCCAAGTATATGTGAGAGGGGATGCACATATCTATTTATAGAGATTGGGTCACCGTGCTTTTAGAATCCTAATTGAATTAGGATATAGACATCGAATATATTTCCGTGTTATAACTTTCCTAACTTCAACCCAGCTTGTATTCGCAGCAAGAATCCAAACTTGAGCCGCACACTTCTCTATTGCGTTTCTCGGTCTCTAATCCATTTCTCATTTTTTCTCAACTAAAACCCACATCACAGCCTTCTCAGACTTTCTCGAGTTATTAACTGTCATACTCGATCGACAATAACAACCCACAACACCAATCCATCACAGCCACAGAACCACCACAGTTTGAATCCCTCACTGCTGCTGCTTCACTCGAACTACCACAAACCCTGGCAGTCCACCACCATAACAGAGACTCTCGAGCTCTCTATAACACAGCAGTCAATCATCACGATCTCCATCTCATACTCAGCAGCAACATCTCCATCGCCTGTAATATTCTTCCGCCATAAACTACCGGTACCTCCATCACCGATGCAGTTGAGCTCTCCACCAACATGTCCAGCAGGCTCACCAATAACTCGATCCATAACACCATCTAGAATTCAGCCACCATTATTACCGAGCAACATCTCCTATTCCTCAAGCCTTCACTGTCACCATTAATAGCAGAGCAGCAATACCATCTCACTTCGTGAACCCCATCAGCATTCAAGCAATACCAGCAGCATCTCTCAACTCGACTTTCTTCTTCACTCAACAATGAAACCTCTCCACTTCACCGTGATGATCAACATCATAACTCAACAGCTTTATCTTTTCCATTATCACCGAGTCATCATAATTCTCCATCACCCCAGCACGATATTATTCAAAATTCAAGTCTTTGACAGCCATCTCCAATCATCACTGATTACTCCCCATCTATACGCTAATCTCGAGCTCAGAAGCACCTTCATCACGACTCAAACTCATTGCTTCGTTCACCATTAATGGGCACTGCTCTGTTTCTCATTTAAAGTGTTAAAGAAGAAAGGGTGGCCCCGATCCAAATTTCTGGCGCCCTTATAACTATTCAAATAACTAGGCAGCCCTTAGCAAAACCACTGGCGCCTTTAGTAATTTTCATTAAAACAGTTCAACTGTCGGTTCCACAGAACCGACAAGCTTAACTCCTCTTTTTGCCCGTAACTTTCTCATACGAGGTCAGAATGACCTCGTTCTTTCGCCGTTGTCTTCGTAATTTAATTTTATACAAGATGGAGGATAGAAATCCTGGAATAGACTGAGTTCCACTGGGTCTTTTGAAATTCTTCTCTTATAAAGCTCCATTTCACTTGTTTCAGAGATGTAACCTGACAAAACACACAAACTAGAAAAGTAATAATAAAACACGGTAATTCACACAAAATCTAGCAAATAAGAATAAGGAAATGATACTTAAAATGTACAAATTATGCACTTATCATCTAGCAATGCAGGTGCAGTAGTAGCATATCTCTTGAAAGCTTTATGTAGTTCATAGAATGTTTTAAAGTGCAAGTTCTCTAGTAAAGCACGATAGTATGGTATCATTCCATTGATGCAGAGTTCCACTAGTTGGAGTTCAGTCATGTTTTGGTCATGGCAGTCAAGGGCCTGAACTCTGAATCGTTTGACATAATCATTGGGATGTTCATTACTTCGCTGAAACATTCTTCCCAAATCCGACAATGTGACTTGTTAAGACACAAAGAAGTATTTCTTGTAAAATGCATTAACCATTTCACACCAGTTAGAAATATTATTAAGAGCGAGATTGTTGTACCATATGCAAACTCTTCCGGTGAGAGATCTAGAAAATTCTCTCAGGCGTAATACATGGTTGTACTCATGTTCTCCTAATGCTTTAAGAAATCGTGAAATATGTTCACGAGCATTTCCTGTTCCATCATAGAGTGGGAATGGAGGAGATGAATATCCCCTAGGAAGAAGGATCCTATGCATGTCATATGGATATGGAGGTTGGTGTAGATGAATTGCATATGAACTCTCATTTCTGCAACCTTGAAGAAGTCGTTCCAAATCTTCACGAGTAAAAAAATTGGTCTGATGGCTTCTCTCTAATGCTAGATTAGGGAGAATACGAATTTCATATTCCTCTTGAACTTGACCCCTTGATGTGTTGGCATTATCAGTTGCTTCAGAAGTATTTCGAGTCTGCTCTTACGGTGCTAATTTCTCCGTAAGGGTCGTGAGAAAGGTGAAGACCTCCTTCTGTGTTGCAGCCATCTTTGTTTGAGTCCTTGCAAGGGTATCTTGAGTCTGCATCAAATCGACAATGGTAGAAGGAGTCTGCTCATCCCTTGCTTTTTCAATGTGCTGCTCATGAGGAGGAGATGGACATTGTCAATGTTGATATTCTGAGGAGTATTACATGGAGTACCATTACTGGTACTAGCAGAATTCACGTTAGGAGTAGTCTCTGATCCAGACCTGAGACCAACCATCTCTAAAACTGGTTAAATTGAAAAATTTGAGAAATTGAGAATTTCAACTAGGAGATTATTCTCCCACTTTAGTCGCCGAAATGTTTATGGGGAAAAGAAAATTGAAGGTTATTTTGGGAAAATAGGGTGAGCAGGTGACAATCCGTTAATCCTTAAAATATTTTTTAAAGCACTTTAGATTCGAGAGATCAATCTGTACAATTCTGGCCTAAACCAAGCAATGGTCGTTCCAGTCTTGCTTCAGTCACAAAATGAGAAGGAGAAGGGTTTGTCATAAGGAGGGAAGCGAGATAAGAATGAGGTCAGAGTGAATATCTATGAACAATTGGATATCCGAGTTCTTTAATATTTGATTAGGAAATTCAAAATTGCTCTGTTGTTCATACTTGCGTAAAAACTTCTATGAATTGTTGTCCTTCTGTTCAATTTGTTGAACATCTATTTATACCATAAATATTATAACCACTTGAACTTCTTTTCTGGAAGAAATTATCGATGGTTGAGTAGTGGTGAAGTGGAGAAGGTGGAGAAGGTATTTACAATTGCTCTCCACTTCGATCAAGGTTGAATAGTCAGTTACTCAACCTCCCACTCCTTTACTCAACTGCTATCGATCTTTCTAGAACTTCTCTTTAGTGGACGTACTGCTACACCACATGTCGTAGACCGCCAGACCAAAACCCTAATTAGTATCCTCCCCCCCCTCCCCCATTTGTGACATTTGATGTCTCGTGTATATTATAGTATTAAGCAATACTAATGTTAAGTCGATTGAGACCTGATCAATGGGTCTCTTGACTGAAGACTTGTCATGTTTTACTAGTTAATGAGTCCAGCAGACTAGAAGAAACATGTCTTGCGTGACTAGTTGATGAGTCTAGCAGAATAAAATAAATGTATCTTGCTTGACTAGCTGAGGAGTCTAGCAGGCTAGAATAAAATAAATATGTATTTATTTGTGTATGAGGAGCAGTGTGTCCATCTTAGTCAATTTTGCATTGACGTGAGCATGCTGCTGAGCATGATGAATTATATGTGAGGCCTTATACAAAAATATTCATGAGAATCCTAGTATAGTGACTTTTGAGATTTTGTCAAAACCCTAAAATATTAAGCCAAAATATTCACGTGAATATAAGAGGAGGGGACCAAGCTTTGTTTGTACGTGAAAAATAGGAGAGCGACACAAGATTGTCCTTCCGTAAAATATAAGAAGAGGGATGCAAGCTTGTCCTCTCGTGAAAATAGAAGAAGAGGACGTCAGATCTTCATCTCATGTGAAATAAGAGAAGAGGAACGTCAAGCTTGTCCTCTCACGTGAAATAGGAGAATAGGGGACTAGATTTGGTCCTTATGTGAGAGTCTCATATTTTTATAAGAAGCAGGACACTCATGTTTTACTCTGTGTACTCAGCCTCACATGTTGAGGGTAAAAGAGAAAGTTTATCAACTTTTAACAAGAAATACAAGTTGTGTGGACTTGATTCTATTTTGAAGTCTTGTCTTGAAAATAGACGTGTAGGCTTAGTTGCTTGACTAGCATACACATTGGAAGCAAGAGAGGTAAAGGTGTCTCCCTCTAGGGTTTGAAAGAGTCTTGCCAGAAGACTATAAGTTCATGTTTTACTCTTGTGCTCAGCCTCACCTGTTGTGAGCAAAAGAGTAAATTTCAGAATTTTAGAGAAGAGCATGATGTACATGCTTGTTTTTTTCTAGTAGGCGTGCAAGCTTGACTTTGAAAGAGCAGGACGCGTGAACAATAGAGCCTAGAGAGCTAGACGTGTGTAAAAAATTAGGGTTTGAGATTTTTGACACCCTTTTATAACAGTTATAAGTGTTGCAAAACCGTTTTCAAACCTTAATTAATTAAAATTTAAAAGAATACTTTTTTGTCACACTTTTGCAACGTTTTTAAGTGTTGTGCATTTATTCTCAAACCTAATTAGGGTTTTGGACATTTTTGATACGCTTTTGACACATTTATAAGTGTTGCAAAGCGTTTAAAAATCCCTATTCAAATTATTTTCATTTGTTTGCATTGATTGTCTCTTTAAACAAAGGATCAATGCAACTAGGTAGGATTTTAGCTAGTAGAAGCTACAAAGTCATATTTTATTTTATTTAAGCACAACTGTGGTACTTTAATCAATTGAATAAATATACATTATTTTAATAGATTAATATTGTTTAACTTGAACATAAATATTAACGTAAGTAATTTTGGGGATTCAATTGTGGAATATAACACCCGAAAATAATACTCAAATTGTTCTATACTAGTGTGCAATACATCTAGGACCTAAGAGATTTTATGTAAAATCATAAAACATCTGGGAAACTTGTCGTGTGCGCCAGTGTTGTTCTAATGATTTTGTGCCGTGATGAATATTAATTAAATTAATTAATTTAAAATCATATATGTTGGCCAGACATATAGAGAGAGGTCAGTGATATGCGCAGAATTTTAACAGTTCAGAATTTCTCAGACCAGAGTCTTGAGAGGCGATTTACTAATTTATCCTTGTCAAAAACCCACCATCTACAGTTATATATGTTCAATTTCTTTTTTTCTCTTATCAACCATCATTTTTTTGGATGACATAATTGTGATTGCTAGCTTAGAATCTTATTCAACTTCGTATACATGATATCAATAGGGGCATTACTAATAACAAACAAATGAGACAAGTTGGGGAATCACAAATCTTGGTGATACTCTTTGTGATGGTTCAGTCTTTGTTCCAAACTATTCTAGCCAGAAGGTATCACTCTTCTTAGTTGCAATACAATAAGATTTTGGAAATCTAATGGCTAGGTAATTTCCATTTATAAATGATTCTCGAACTCCAGTTACACTCAGTAATGAATAATATAGAATTATGTTTTCGATTTAAGTTACTAGGTACTTATTCTGAATAAATTTTTGACTTGAATTCTTTTCAGGATTAACACAGGATTCCACCCTTTCATTGATCTCATCAACTATATGGAGGTGTCCAAGAACTGCTGGATTTTACGGACTTGCTAGAGAAGAATCAGCTTTGTTTGTATTGGATACCGATGATAATATTTCAGATGATGTGGTTGTTGATGCTTTGCCACATAATGATTCCCTAGAACTGAAGGAACCTTTTGATGATGTGATTTCTCGCGCTGATAAAACAAAAGCTAAAGGCACTAAAAAGAAGTCGACAATGGAGTTCAATAAAGTTGATGTTGATTTATTTCCAACTGTTATTCTAACATGGAAAATGCATATGAAAAATCATATTATTTATCGACGCACAACGTACGTTCACTCCACGTGTTTAATTTAGTTAAAGGTTATTAATGTAATCTAGTAATATTACGGCTCTATGTATCTAACATTTTAATTATGAGTTCTTGATACATAAAAAAGATAAAATGGGCTACATGTTGTAGTATAACTAGCACTATACCATTTTAGGAAATATCAACGGCTTATGCCCAGTTGCGAATTTGCAACTAAAATTTGCTGTTACAAAATTTTAACAACAGTTCATTACAGTTGCAACATTCGTAACGTGCGATTCGCAACAGTTTAGTTCAGCACGTGTGCCACTCGTGAGTATGGCTGGCAACACTTAAAAAAAACAAATAGTTTAATATGTATAGTTGTTTCTACCCAAGTTGTGCATGTGCGAAATCCATATGCCAGATGCATATGTGGTGGGTATTTCCCTAACCCTAAATCCCAATTATCATATCTTCTCGTACTCACCATTTTCATCATTTCGATGTTGCGCCTGTGAATATCCAACCACCATTAACGCATCTTCCTCCTTTCTACTACAACCACCATCGTTATTATCAACATCATGAATGCCCAAATCCCTTTAACAACAGCACCATCGATTAGAACTTCATATCGTCTTCCAATAATGTTTGCATCTTTTTTCTTTCGAAACCCTAGAAATCTCTTTATGTCTGCAAAACCCCAAAACCAAAACCTACTGGTCGTCGTCGTCGGAGAAGAAGATAGTGAAGATGTTGGAACTAAGGTTAGTACAAAGGAGTTTGTTGAAGAAAGTAATTGAATCATTCAAAGATCTGTTGGGGGGTCTACTTTCACTTCACTTCTGATTCTTCATTTTTGTACAAATTAGGGTTTTTCGTGTTGTTTCAGGGGGGGTAACATTTAGGGAATTTTACAGAGTTTTTTAGCAATTTTGGGGTACTGTAGAGGATGTGTTTGAGTATTTGTCTATATGGGTTGTTTGTCTGTTTGATATATGTTGATTGTGTAAATTAAATATCAATTAATAGGTCAGGATAAGATTATTGATTTTGAAATGAAGTTGATGGTCATCAATAACAAACATCAAGGTATTCCAGATGCTGAGTATCAAACTATTATTCGGATGCCATCTGCCAAGTTTACAAACTTGAACACCATTGGAGATACTGGTAACCATCAGTCACTAACTTGCTTAATTCAGTATCATAAATAAGCATTTTACTGGTCCTGATTTATGAAATTATCTATTGTGTTTTATTTGTTATTTATAAGTATTCATTTGCTTGTTGTTTGTAAGAATCTATTCCTTTTCAGTCAAATACCGTAAAACCTTGATGGATATGGTCTATTTTCTTTGTGTTGACAGATTCTGATTGCATAATCTTTGGAATCATATTGACAAGTTTATAAGTCATATATATTCCATTCTTCTCTAGTGATGCATATCATAGAGTGTTATGTAATTTGCTTTTTTAGTAAGAGGTTTTGTTGCATCTCATTGTTTACAGGATACGGGTGGAGTTGATGATGTTGTGGTCACAGTTGGAGGCGACGAATGTCTTCATGAGAGCCACTGGTATACTTTAATAGTTTTGTGTTTCTTTTTATTGTTCTGCCCTAGTTGCCTGAAATCTTAAATGCTTGGCTAAGTTTTGTGTTTCTTTTCGTTGTATAATGTGGAAGGTCCTTCGCAAGCCTAAAAGGTGGAGCTTCCATTCGTTAGCCTGTTGGGTAAGCATTTCGCAACCTCTGTCTGTTCGTTTATATGAGCTAACCATACAAACATATTCTCCTCAAATCATTTATTTATGTTATGTATAGGTACATACTATTCATTGATTGTTTTCGTTTAATGTTTATTGATGTCTTTAGAATCCAATGCGCTTGGTGTGCTTATCATGGTTCTTTCACCAATGGGAGAAACTCAATAAATCATTCTTTCATTCAAATCTTACAAGTTCTTTTCTTAAGTGCATTGTCTAACAAAAGGTAAAAAAACTAACCAAAATAAATTTGATTTGTCACGGTACCTTAAAAGAATAGTTTCATGATATGCATTAATGCGAAATAATGTGCATTTTCTCCCATTATCCTTTACTCATGAGACTAACACTTGTACAAATTCATTATTGTGAATTGCTAGGGAAGGTTGATCTCACTGCCAGTATTCATTAAGAAGGATTTCCCCAGATTGTGAATGATGCTCAAAGCTAAGAACAAATTTACATTATGCCGAACATTCTAAGGTAAGTTTTATTTACAGAACTTGAGAACTTTTTGCTAGGCCGTAATAAGACTTTGTGTAGCTTAATAACTTAATTTTTCTTTTGTTTCACCGGTAATAGGTGAGTGAGTTAGGTAGAGTTGGTCTAACATCACAAGCTCAAATCCAAAAGTTTTTTGCATAACCTTTAATTCGAGAGTGTAATCCATGTATGACTGTGTTGTGTTTTTTCAGTTTGTTTCAATTAGAGTTTGCGGAATATTTAAGTTATTACTTTGCGCCATATCTCTATTTCAATATTGCGGGTTAAGCTGTACTTGTTCACCTGTTGATGTTGATTATTTTTGTTTTCTGAACATCATCGACTATCACCTCAACGATTTATACTAAACATAAAATACCATTTCAGAAACACATGGAAAATGGTTAAAGAGGTAAGCTATCTCTCCTTTATATCAGAACTAGCATAGTGGTACAACTGAATTAACATTTTTCTTTGAAATTCTAGATTACTTGAATTCTCAGTGTCATAATATCCTTTGTTCAGGATATGGATCCGGACCAGAAAGTTTTGAACATGTATCTACAGCAATCCAGAGATGTCTTGCCAGATGGTAAGCAGTTTCTTTTAGTTATTTAACAAATTTTACGTGCCTTAGCACTGCAATTTTTTTTAATTGAATCTGAGTTTCTGATACTTCTAGTTTGTTCTCATTCTAATAGATTTTTTATTGTGTAACTAGCTAGTATTATATTAAGTAGTGACTTATACTTTGAAATAATTTTGGTGGCAGGGATGAGTATTATGAGGACTGCATCAGATATCTAAGTCTGAGCTTTCTGAATAACGACTGCAAACTAGTAAGAGCTTTACCTGGTTATTTTCTCTTATTCGTAAAGTATGCTCTCTTTGACTAGCTATTACCTAATTTCTTGTAGGTAGTTGTTAAGGTGGCACACAGATTTAGGTTCTCATAGATAACTGTTTTCTGTCAATCAGGCCAAAGTAAATAATGGGTTTTGTTTTCTTGGAGAGGCTATGAAGAAAGGTTATTATCATAATTTATACAATCACTTTCACTTTACTGATTTAGGTATCGAGTATCAAGGAGGAGATTGAACCAGCTAAGTGTTAGATAAAATGACTCGGTAAAGTAGGTCATGCTCTTTAGCTAAGTGTTAAATATTCTGAGAACACTTCAAAACATGCAACTCTCAGACTTCTTCTGCATTTAGTTTCAGGTGATTTGGCTATGTAAATGAACTGTGAAGAATCAAATGTTATGATTACTTTGTACAATTGGATATATGTTATGTTATTTTTGTGATGTGTTTCTTAATTTTTATATATATGGAGTTCATCACGGTATGTCATGGTGATAAACTCTAAGAAATAACACTTTCCTGGTAGTTCTGTTGGATTAAGTTTGATTTCCAAATGAACAGGGGAAACTTGATTTTGTTACAGTGGTTTTGACCTGGTCAAAATCGTAACGTTTTTGATGTTGTAAATTTTTTGCAACTGCTATATACTGTTGCGAAATTTTTACTTCGTCACAGTTTCAAGTTGTTACGAATTTACACGTAGCAATAGTTTTAAACTGTTGCGACCCGCCGTTGCCACACCAAATTCACAACGGTAATTTAACTGTTACGAAAATATGCAACATCGTGTTTCACAACAGTCGGCTGCTCTTGCAAGCCCGTTTTGTAACAGAAATCTGCCGTTACGAAACACTAAAAATGGTGAAGTGTAGAATATGGAAGAACAGACGAAGATGAACTCTTATTCATTAGAGAGTAGTTACATATTACATAGGTATAAGCCTCTATATATACTATGAGGAAAACCCTGGTTACATATATATGGGCCGCACACACATGGGTCAAAGGCTTTACAACACTCCCCCTTGTGCGGTCCAACAGTAGTGCTTCTTATATAGTTCTTCAAGTGTAGTTATCTCCTTGATGACATTGTGTCTAAGTCAATTGCCTCATTAAAACCTCGTCAGGAAAACCCAGAGGGACAAAAGCTGAACTAACGAAAAATAGTACAATATTAAGAAACTTAGGACATAGTTGGATTCGCATATGTTTCCTCGTTAAAACCTTGACAAGGAAAAACCCAGTAACAAAAAATCTAGCCAAAGGGAAAAAAGTACAACACAATAGTCCAGAAGTATGCCTTTGCCGAATACCCATATATAGTATCCTTTCTATGTCTTGTGGGTGATTGGTGAAACCCAGTATTGATGTGTAATAATAATATCACTATTACTAGTTGACTTGTACTGAAAACTGTTGCGATACTCCTTGCTTTGTTGTGCTGAAGCTGAAAGTGGTTTTGCTTAGCAACTAACGTGTTTCATTTCTTTGATTCCGATATTGTTCAGTAGTATCAATTTGATCTGCAGGTCTTCAATATTCGACATGTACCTAGTGTAGATGTTTTTGTCTCACTAAAAACCATGTCGATTAACAAAAACCTTGTGGGAAAAATTAATCTCGATCAAAGAAAAAAAGAGTACAACACAACTTCACATTTCGAAGTAAAATATGTCGACATCATACCCTTAGATCCTCCCTCTGATGTCGTCATCTCCCCCTGATTCCATTCAGAGGAGTTTCCAGACAATTCATTTAGTCATATACTTCCGAAAGTGAATAAAGGTGATGACTTAGTAAATAAGTCAGTCATGTCTCCCCCTGATTACTTTCGTCGGAGAAAAGATTATTATACCTTCATAATCAACAACTTTTAGATTGCATTTTCTTTAGCAGTCCTCTTTATGCCTTTGCATGGATAAAGCAAAATCATGTCAATGGTTCCTTTTAAGTAGATGGTTACATTCATTATACCATTCCAAAGACGTTTCGTCGGTGCTAAGCTATATCTAGCTAACAAGTTCACTGAGGATGAAATACTTGGTCGAGTACATTATACTAAGTACAACGATGCGTCTATTGCACTTAGATATGGGAATTTTATCTCCCAATACATCTCCTTCATCTTCCTTTAGACGAAATGTTCATTTACTTACTTTTGAACCTCAACTAATCATGGAAGTGACAGCAGGATGCATGTCCTTGTTAAATTGCCTACCAACTTTGGATATATACAAACTGGTTGAGTAATATACCACGAGCTCGGTGTTCAATCGAGCTTTCCCAAGATTTTCATCTCGAATTTGAATTTTAAGCAGTTTATAAAATCTCTTATTTTATTAAGAGTACATACTATGTCCATACCATCGACATAGATAGCTACAATTCCAAATAAATAACTTTCTTTGTGAGTACGCATGGCAAAATACCTTACTTGTTTATCCCTTCCTAATCAAATAGCACACTTAGACGGGTATATCAAGTCCGCATTAGTATTTCAATCCATAAGTGAGCGTTCTAATCTAATTACATACACACTCCGTGATTTAGAGATATTTGATTTGGATCTAATTACATACACACTCCATGATTTAGAGATATTTGATTTGGGCGACAAAAGTCTATCTGACACTTTTGTAAATATCTTTATCCCTTAATCTTTACATAGATAAGTAATCACCACATAAAAATGCTGCATTTCAAGTACTTTTGAAACTACCAAGCTAACTAAATAGCAGAACATTATAACGTTCATTACAATAGAGTAAACAATTCCAGGGCTTTGTGAGAAACCTCGTGGCACAAGGTGAGTCTTTATACTTTGAGACTTCATTCTTCTCACTGCGCTTTGTGACAAATAATCATGTATATCCTACAGGCTTTACACTTGGTTGGTTAGCACTACCACACAAAATACCGGTATATTGTCAAAGAACCAAGTTCTACCTGGATTGTGTAGGCCAAATATGCTCCGGTTGATATTAAGCAACAAGAAGCATGTATCCTCTGATTATCTATGTTCGATCTCATTGAGCTCTATTTATTTGAGAAGTTGTATATGAAAATAATAATCATCAATATGCTCGTATGAACTTTCTATTGACTCGTGTGCGTTCTCATAATCCTTTAGGATTTTATTTTTTTATGGAATCATTAAACTTCGGAGCGTCCTCCAGTTTGATTCATGGACATAATCAGAGGGAATTTAATGAGATGATTTCATTGATGATATGAATTAGGTTGTTCCTTACTCACCTAGGTGATTATTAATCGAACCTAGTGGCGTCTCTCCATCTTCCTTTATGGATCCACGGCCTCAACTACACTTCCGCAAAGTGTAGTTGCAACACCTTAGTCTATAGTGTAACCCTTACTGAAGATTTTTAACTTTGCAGGCATATTTGCAACTAGTATGTGTGATCTTGTCACATTACCGATATCAGTGCACTTTCTGAAAATCAAAAATGATGAATATCAAGTCCGGGAGGTATTGCAAAAAATCCAAGAGTTTCTAGGGGCACTAGCACGAGCAAAAATGGTTGAAAAGTCTATTGTTTGAAGGTCAAAAAATGACAAAATCTCCTTTGCAGAAATTGGGATCTTGGAAACTTTATTCCTCTTCTCAATTTAAGACAGAAAAAGGTAAATTTGACCATTGAGCTGACCAGGGGCCTTTTTCAGAAACTAACTTCTCTATAACTCTACCAAGCCTAGTAGCTAGGATTTTAGTAAAGATCTTAAAGAAAAAAAACTAACCATATTCATGACGTAAAGTTCAATTATTTTTTTCACTTCATAGTTACATTTGTGGAGTACAAAAATCAATATGAGACAGAGTGGAAACACACCACGACAATTATTGGCGTTCCCTTAGAAAATCCTTTTTCTTATCTCCCCCGAGCGATGAGAAGACTGTCTCATCAAAGTGACGATCCGGAAAACTAGTTGTTAAGAGATCGTCTGCCAAAGGTTTCAAAATACGGATAATTATTGGGAATTCATATCCAACAAAACTACTGAATCGTTTTAATGACCCATTATATTATGATGTGGTTTTGTAATGACACATATATAGCACAACCAAAAATGTGTAAGAATACAAATGTCAGGCTTATATCCAATTACCAACTGGTACATATAAATGGTTCATTAATTGTGGGTTCTAAAATGAATAAGTGAAGATATTTATAATATTGCATATCCCACAAGCAGTTATAGGAAGGTTGGTACTCATAGCCTATGGCTTAGGCACCATCTATAACCTTTGATGGTAGCCTCAACAAGACCATGTGATATTGGATACTCTACATGCAACAATCATTAAGTTATTTTTATTTGATGTAAACTCTCTAGCATTAACAAGGGTGGTGAGCCCTTAAATTGTGTAATATGTGCTAGGATTGTTTCAAAAACGCATCATTTCTTGTGAAGAATAACTAATTCAACACTTTGAATCATCCACCAGATCCATAAATGACTTGAATGGTCCGTGTTCTGCATGGATATATTCACAAATATCACCTTATTTATTTTCAAAGAATGGGTTGTTTATCATTTGCCTCTTAGAATGGTATCAATCCTATTTACTAAAGAAAGACTTTGTAAAGTGAGTGGCATAATGTGTTACTTTAAAAGCATAATAGGAGGGAATGTGGGTTCTAGTACTTTAGAAAATGTTGATTGTGAGAGATGTCGTCACTTTGCTTTCTTTCAATCTTTGTAATTCTTTTTTTTTTCACTGAAATAAAGGGATGCCCATTTGAGTTCTTTCAAAACAGAAAATCATGTCATAACCAAAGTATCTTTATCGTTATGTAAAAAACCTGAATGAGTCAATCCCCAACATTATATTGTCGGTGACGATCGATATAGATTCAATTTTCCAAGTATGAGTGATTTACAGTTCACTAGACTAATTGGCTCATTATTTTCTTTGAAATGTCATTCCTTTCACATTCATTATAGGTAATTTATAGATGCATTTCCATTCTCACCGTGAGTTTCTATATGATAACCATTTGCACGGATTTCGTAGAAACTTAACAAAGTGTGATTAGCTCTTGGTTCTTACAGAGATCATGTAATTTTTAATCTTTATACCAATTAGGAAACAAAGATTGAGCATTGCTTCGCTTGAATATTACTTGTGATGATCCAATCATCGCATGGTACTATCTAAGGAAACGATTCAAGATTTTTTTTATTTTCATACGTAATAAGTGGTACGGCTTTATTACGTAATGAAAGAAAATGTATATCTCATTTACTTTAGAGTGTTACAGTTCATGAAGATAATATAATTTTCATCATAATACACAAATGATCCTTATATCTCAAGTGCTTTATAGTACTTCAATCTCATGGAAATAATACATTGCTTATTCCATAAGTACAGACAACTAATTTATTTCTTCGTAAATTTTATTTATTTATTTTAGCTTAAAACAATGTCTATTAAACTATCACACAACCATTAGTCTAGGATCAAATCATACAAAATTCAATTGAATAAAGATAACAAAATAAGAAAAATTGGGTAAGTGTATTAACTGGGCAAAGTTCTTGTTGAAATTAAAATTTGACGTCTAGGGTATGACCTTCCCCAAGGATATAGTGAGTTTGTTATCCTTTAAACTCCATATATATCTTGTAGTTGACTGCTACTATATAATACTCGCATTACAATGCTTGTACCATTCTCAGTAAATGCTTATACTAAGGTTTCCAACTTTCATTTATATGAATCAGAATTACATCTCTGTCCCATGCTCGGTCGATACATTTATTTAGTATCATTACTACTGGAGAAAGAGTTTATGTGTTTCCTTTCACATGTTCCAGTATACCAACATGGGTATGAGTCAACACCTCTAACCCTTTTTTTCTTCGGCGTTCTTTCCATATTTAACTTTGCCATAGTTAACTTAAGTTAAGAAATTTTGTTATCCCAACAGTTGAGAAATTTCGCATGCCTTTCAACCACTTGATTCAAGTTGAATAGATTACTTTAACCTATACTGGTTATTTAGTATAATAAATGAAGTAGAAAATATAAAAATGGAAAGATTTTTCTGACTCATGTCACCTTTTGTAAATTTCTTTCTACAAGAGTTGAGACGTGATAATTCGTAATATATCTTTGCTGAAGTTATTGACTCATTATAATCTAACAAGGGGATTATATCCCACTGAACATTCATGTTTTGGGAGAATATTTCGACAAACTTTCTTCAAAGCATTTCATCGTTTGAAGTCGATATGTCGCCTTAAAAACGTATAAGTTATGCCTTCATCTTTTGAAGAATGCATCGTCATTGGTTAAAGATTTTATGATGGAAATATATTCCTTGTGAATACAAATTACTTCCTTATCAGATACTCTTTAATGATGCTCAAGTACTTCTGAGTCCAAAAGATCAAATTCAAGTCGAGTTGGTTTAGTCAAAGGCTGGTCAACTATTTGGTCAAGGCCCGGTCCATTGGGATGACATGGCCATGGTTAAAAATCTAAGCATATATGGTCCATTATATATGAAGTATTCATGATCATTGATAATAACCTTGAAACTATTAGCATAGGTATGAAACACATTGTTAACCCTAATAATTGAAAACTTCGTCTTTTAACTTTTCTGATCAGTAAACAATCCTACCATCTTCCGATCATGATGAAAATTTTACAGGGGATTCTTCTTAATTTTTTTATAAACATACTAAAATTTCAAGACAATCCAACGGTTAGAAACAAAATTATGTACGACGCCATAAGAATGTTATATATTATGTTTCTTTGCTATAAATATTGCATACTTCCAAATACTTTCCATGGTTGGATCCTTATGAAATTTTTACAGGAGATATGTAAGATCTATTTTAAACATATACCAAAATTTACAAACAATCCAATGGTTAAAATTCTGAATAACATGGTTTTACAACTGTTTAAAATTAGGGTTTTGCTGAACCTAGAAAGTTTCGTTGAAGAGGTTTTGAGGATGGCATCATATTCTGATTGCTATGAAATTTTAACTGAGTGATTATAATGTAATTTTGAATAACATACATAAATTAGTGGAAATATAACGGCGAAATCTTTATATTTGATAATCATATATCCGTGGAACCTTAGTATATACTAAGCATATAAAATTCTTTTGTTAAAGGGGACCTGGTAACGCATCCATTATATGAAAATAATAAGATCAAAACTAAGCTAATATTCAAGAAATAATTCACCACCGGTCTCGAACAATAAAAAATATTACACAATTGGTAGGGTCATGCTGATAACGTGTTGGAGTATAACTAGAATATGAAAGAACAAAAGAAGATATTCATTAGAGAGTAGTTACATATTACATAGGTTAAGCCTCTCTCTCGCTCTCTCTCTCGCTCTCTCTCTCTCTCTCTATATATATATATATATATATATATATATATATATATATATGCAATGATATAAACTCTGCTTACATCTACACAAGCCGCACACACATGGGCCAAAGCCTCTACAACACTACAAATATTTTTCCCCGTTCAAAAATAAAAACTAAGAATGACTAATTAATCCTATCTAGAGGACCCGGTTAATATGTGGTCCATCCATAAAATTTGTTTTAACCGCTAGTCCATTTTTGTGATTATTGACCAAAAATCATACTCCCAGGTCTTTAACAAGTGCAAGGGATTTATGTAATTTTTTTAAATATCAAAATTGTCCCTTCTTCTTATCAATATTGAACGGACAAAATTAATCGGTCTTAATATTTTTTTCCAAATCAATTTTTCAGATCTGATTGTTTTACTCTCTGCTTCTACTTCAGATTTTAGATTTTCGTTCTGAATCTGTTTTTTTTTTCAGGTATGTTCTATAATCACCATTTTATTAATTCAAAAATAAGAGAATCAAGCGATGGTGAAGAAGGAAAATAAGATGATTTTGGTGAAAAAGAAGAAGAAGGAGGAGGAGGAGGATATCTCATTAATTTTTGAGTTTTGTTTAAACTTTTTAATCTTCTTCATCTTGATTTGATATTCAATGTTGGAAAATGAAGGTTGTCTATTCAAATGATATGATTTAGTCGATTAAAGTGATGATTACTCATCTTTTATGTTTCCGGTTAGTGCTATTTTAATTATTTTTTTATGATCAAAGGCTATTTATTTCAATATGTACTGTGGGATTATACTCTTTTTTCTTCGGTACATATTTTTCCTCGGTGTATATCAGTATGTACCGAAGAAAAATATATACTTTGAGATCATACACTTTTTTCTTCAGTACATATCAATATGTATATTTTGGTCAATATGTATTGTTGGATCTTCTACTTTATTTTCTTCATTACATATTTTCCTCCAGTACATATCAATATGTACATGGATCCTCTACTCTATTTCCTTTAGTACATATTTTTCTTCAATACATATCAATATGTACTTTTGGATCAATATGTACCGTGGGATCATACATTTTTTCTTTCAATACCTATTTTCCTTGAGTACATATCAATATGTACCGTGAGATCATAAACTTTTTCTATCTATCACTACATACTTTCTATCAATATGTATTGTGGGATCATACACTTTTTCCTTTAGTACATATTTTCCTTCGGTATATATCAATATGTACTGTTGAATCAATATATATTGTGGGATCATACACTTTTCCTTCAGTACGTATAATCTTCTTTTTCTTTTTTCTTCTTCTTCACTGGATCTATAACACGGTTTTTGATCTGTTTTTATTAATGATCGTTGATTAATATGATTTCTCCAGTTTTGATTTTTGATTCGGTTTTTATGTCCTAGATTTTTATTTTTCAGACTATTTTTTCGATTTCAATTTCTCTGGATTTTGGGGGTTTCAATTTCGAGGATTTTAATTTCGATAATTTATTTGTTTCAATTCAAGTGGTTTTAATTTCGGTGATTTGTTGTTTCATACGGACAAAAAATAATTTAAACTTTTCAAAAGGTTTTTAAATTATAGTCTTTGATATACGGATTTCTGGACCAACTAACAAATTTTCCAAATAAAAAACAGCCACAAAATGCCTTAGCCTTTGATCAAGTGGGTCAAATGAACAAATCATAATCATCTGCCACATGTCCTCAGTCCTCACTATTCGATTTAGGTTAGTCCGAAACCAAATGGCATCACCGTAATTACAACAATTGTATATAATAACCTCCCCAAAGGAGTCCCTGTTAAATATCTCTCTCTACTCTTGAAACCTTCTCTTTCATTCGGGTCTCTCTCTCTAAAAAAACACTCACGCAAAACTATCTAGGGTTCTACTCTTTCTACTCAGCCGAAATGAGGTGACCAGCGTTAACTCCAGTATCTCTCTGTTTCTCAGATTAGGGTTTTGATTTTTTCTTTTGTTGAGTTAGGGTTTTATGCTTTGATTTGGGTTTCATTTTTACTTGTGCTGTGTGTGTATGAGTTAGGGTTTCATATACTTAAGGAAGTTAAGTGAATCCCTTAAGTATGTAAGTTATTGGAGACGATCCAAGGAAAACTAGGCGGCGGCGTTTGAAACGACGACTTACAAGTATACTCTAAGACTGTGAAAGTCTGAAGAGTCAAAAAAATTTATGACCCAGGTCATGGTGATTAGTTGCTGTTAGTGTCCGTGTTTGGTCCTTAGACACTTGAGTTAAAAGATCTCGGTGGTTAAGATCGCGATCGTTAGTTCAACTTCTAGATTTGAAACATGTTAGATGATTGCTGTTGGTTAGATAAAACCCTAAGTTTAAGTAACGAACCACTAATATGTTCCTTGTTAGACATCATTTCTTATACGGATTATTAAGGACACATCATGTGAAATTAATACCGCTTCATAACTGCCTTTGACTGTTTGTACTTTTTTTTTTCTTTCACAAAGAGTATTCATATTTGGAGACATGGTTTTACAGTCTTATTGTTGTTGCTGCCTTCTTGGCATTTCGTAATGATATTGATATTCCTACGTTGCGTTTCAGTTTATGGAGCAAAAATATACCTGAAAGCACTTGTGTTTAATATCTTTTCTTGACTTGTGATGTGGTCACAAATTCCATAGTGATGTTTTTTCTTTTGACGGGCTTCCATAGTGTTGTTAGGAAGGCATGTGAAATTAGAAGTGTGATGATTTTGTTTGACAGTTTATACACATTTGCTTATGGTTGTTTTTTCTCGAATGGATTCGATTTTGTAGTCGTCATCCTCAGGTGAAGTGGGCACAAAGGGAAGATAAGGTTTACCTTACAGTACTTTTACCTGATGCTAAAGATGCAAAGGTAAATGTTGACCCTGAAGGAGTGTTCACCTTCTCTGCTTTAGCTGGTGCAGAAAATCATCAGTATGAGTTGAAGTTGGATCTGTTTGAAAAGGTCAATGTTGAGGTAAGGACATAGTAGTTTCTGATGCTGGTTATTGCTGTTGGTTAATTTTCCTGTAGTGTCTACCTCATTCTGTTAGTTACCTTATTTATATGTTTGCTGTCCTGATATTTTCAGTGCTAATGTTTACAGGAAAGCAAGCTTAATGTTGGTGTGAGGAGTATTTTCTGTGTTATCGAAAAAGCAGAGAAAGGGTGGTGGAAGAATCTGTTGCGTGGTAGTGAGAAGCCACCACACTACCTAAAAATTGATTGGGACAAATGGGTTGATGAAGATGAAGCAGACGGTCTGATAGACTATTAAATTTATTGTTGGTTCTCATAGTCTTCTAATTGCTGTTTGTTTTCCATGTGGTTTCACTGAAATTTTGGATGTTGTTTTACAGAAACACCCGATGTTAATACAGGAGATATGGATTTCTCGGTATGGTGTCAAACCCTTCATATGCATTTCTCTTAAAGTTTTCCTTGATTATGGCCTAAACCTGTATTGATATTGTTTACAGCAACTGGGCGGTATGGGCGGCATGGGAGGAATGGGCGGCATGGGAGGCATGGGAGGCATGGGAGGAATGGGAGGCATGGGAGGCATGGATATGGCCAGCTTGATGCAAGGAATGGGTGGCATGGGGGGAATGGGTGGCATGGATATGTCCGGCATGGGTGAAATGGGTGACGAGAGCGATGATGATGGTACTGGATCTTGACCCTTTATTTCATCCACAGTATTTGTTAATTTATATGCATACATATTTCTCATTGAACCATGATTCTTTGTAAGTCTTTTCATCCTTCACAACTTAAAGATTTACCTGATGATCAAGATTGGTACATTCAGGTCTTGTAACTGCCAAACCTGACTTGTTTGACTATCCTTCTTAGATAATGAAGTGGAGAAGCCAGGAGAAGTAGAAGTTGCAGCTAAAGACGTTCAGAGGACAGAGGCTGCTCCTTCCCCAAGCACATAAAGAGTGTTTTAGTAAACGCAGCATTTTCATTATTAGTGAGTTGTCATTTCCAGATAAACTGCAAAAGAAATTGGGTTCTTTATTTAG
Source organism: Papaver californicum (assembly GCA_023531435.1). Lineage (NCBI taxonomy): Eukaryota > Viridiplantae > Streptophyta > Magnoliopsida > Ranunculales > Papaveraceae > Papaver > Papaver californicum. The sequence goes on along the minus strand of JAJJMC010022104.1, from coordinate 242,166 downwards.
AGTGTGAATCCTGAGATTATAATGTTATTGATTATCCCCTAACTATGTGTCGTAGTCGTGTTTATCTGCTTTAACAGCATTATTGTGTACCTCTGAAGAACCTATGTTTCTCTGAGACCAAATATTTTTTGTTCAATTTTACAGCAACTCACTTTTCTTTTCTCTTAATCGTAGAACTATTCTTACTGTAGAATTATGCAGTTGTTATCCTCATATTTTCTACTGTACTTGTTGACTTGGGTTTTTGTATCAAAACACATTAAATTGAGTTTCCTGTGACTAGGCTTATGCCTGTTCCAGTCAACACCCTACGATGAAGTAGGGTAGACTCTTTAGACGAGTGAGTACATTATTAGACTCTATGTATTAGCTGTGTTTGTGCATGTGTATCAAAGTTGGATGCTAAATGCCGAATACTCCTTTTCTTAGAGCGAGTTTATTGGACTCTCTAGTCAGGCCACTTCTCAGTTATAGGACTCTCCATGATTATTTATTTATTTTTTATTTACAACTTCCAAGGCATGTCCCGATCGTGACCTAGGTAAACAGCGGGTATGGGACCGACTCCAAACTTACAACCGGTTTTTCCTACCAAGGAGGAAAACAATAGGACAGCAGCTATTGGTCCCTACTAACAGGGCCGGGATGTTATTGACGGGCGTAAAAATCCAATACTCCCTTCTACCATTAATAGATGATTTGTTCATTTTTAAATTTTATCGTACTAATAGGTGATCTGTATTATTAAATAAGGTATATTTCTAAAATTATTTTATTAATTAATATAATAAATATATATAATTTGATAGTCATGTTTATATCTGTTATGTAGATGTTTTAAAATGCTTTTCAATGATATAAAGTATAGAAATATCCGTGATATAGTTTGAGAGATATATTATTTTTAAATTTTACTAATTATTATTCAGAAGAATATAATCGGAAAGAAAAAAAAAACTTAAAAATATTCCTCTCTTCTTATTACCTTAAAAATTGTGTAATTTTAATAGTATTTTATTTTTTCTATCACTCATTTCGTTTCAAAAAGATGGGCTTGGTAACTAAATATTGGTATGTCAACGAAAATCGTTGATTTCCATAAAAGGAAAATCAAATTTTATGAGATTACTATTTTGTCTATATGTATAAAACCTCTCCTCTCCTCTTCTCTCTTTTTTTCTCATGTTTTTCTTTGTTAACATATAAAGAAAAACCAAAAAAGGATTAATTAGGAAAAACATGAAAGAATGATTGTAATGATTAGTTTTCTTTATTTTTGTGTAAAACCAAATAAGTCTATTTGTTTAAAATAGAGGGAGTATTTAATTGACAAATTTGTAATTGTATCGTCTACTCATTTACCATTCTTGTTTTTAGTAAATAAACTTGGGACTACCCTGAAATTTTCATATCATAACTTATTGTGTTATCCAAGTATAGCATGATAACCAAAAAAGTGTTCAATTGTGACTCTTTATTACCAGAAACTAGAAACCATATGCAAGATCAATCACGGCCTCCGTATAGGCAATTATCGAGTTAACATGGAACTACACCAAGGCATATCATCTCAGAAACAGAGTTAATTACAGCTACAGTCAGTCCAGTGAGAGAATCAATGGAAATAAGGTTAGAAAGAAGATTCAAATAGCAAGAAGAAAAAAAACAAAATTCTAATCAGCAAACCAAAGAATTATTCCACATTCAAACTACAGGATGGACCATTGTCAAGTGAAATCTGAGAATGCAAACCACCATAAAAATTTCATCTACCATCATTTTCTCACTTCAAAGGAGATACCTACCCTAATGAACATATCTTTTATTATGAACAAACGATGGTATTGAATCTCGAAAATGCTATGATAATGGCTAGTTTTTTTTCTTCAAGTTTTTAGGATGATGCATTGATCTGGTTCAGATGTTTACCACCAAACTCAGTCAAAAAGTTTACAGACATAAAAAACTTATTTGTCAAAAACTACTCTTGCAACGTCAAACAAGGTAATGTGCTAGAAAATCTAGTGGGAATACTTCAAGGAAAAGATGAATCGTTCACAGATTTTCTCAAAATATTTAACGCAGTTGCAGCACCCGTCGATAAGGGAAATGAAGATATATTGTGTATCTTATTCAACAAAGCACTATAAAAAGGAGACATAAGGAGCTCATTCATTGGATCTAAAATTGATAATTTGGAAGAGCTATATAGTAAAAGTGGAAAGATTGTCAGAAGAGAACAAGACAACATGCATATAGTATTTGGTCACTAAGCTTGTTCAACAAATCAAGTTGTGGACCTCAAAAGAAATCATTCTCCTAGATTTGAAGAATAGCCAGATAAAAAAAGAAATTTCTGAGAAGAAGCTAATAAAATATGGAAAAAGGAATCTCAGAAATTTACAAAACTCAATGCTACACCTGAAGCGGTTCTCCAATACATAAAAGATAAGCCTTACTTCATACACCCTAACAAAATGAGAAATGAAAGAAGGAGAAAGGCGTAGTGTGCTTACTATGATGCTAGATGCCACAACACGAATAAGTGCAAAAATATGATAAGATTCATTGACAATATAGTGAAGGATAGTCACCTAAAAAAGTTTGTACAACTCGAAGTGGGATCAACTTCAGGCTGTAAGTGTCCATCTAAGAAATCCTACATCTGAAATGAACTATTTCTGGTTAAAGAATCTCTTTCTAGTTGCTCTGGAACAATTAGGAGATTCTCTAGAAGAAATACGGGGTTCTGCTTCTGGTGGCAACATGCTATTGGGTGGTGGTCCCACTTATGGGGTCAAATCAATACGTTCTAAGAAGAAATATTTGAATATCAATCCAAGGGGTGTGTAAACGTGATCCACTCAACACAAAGAGCTGATCCAAAAACTGAAAAGAAAGGAAAAAAGAAGTTGTTCGACATCCTTACTACGAGTGCACATCCTAGCTGTGAAAAGTTATTGCTACCACCAACTACATCACTTTCTCCTCGAGATACCTAGCTAGAGTGACTTTTACACATAATGATGCTCTAGTTGTTGAGCTGGGAATAAATGGTTGGGATTGTAAGAAAATCATTATTGATCAAGGCTCAACATGTGACATCGTTTATCTACATTCAGCTGAAAAAATTGGGTTGGTAAGAGAAAGAACACTAAAAAGCAACATTTTAACAATCGTAGGCTTCAAAGGCTCGAAAGCTTACCCTATGGGAGAAACACTGCTAGCTGAAAGAGCTGGACTGATCTTGATAAATGTAGCATTTCTGGTGCTGGACACTAGATCACCATACAATGTGATCCTAAGAAGAGAATGGCTACATGCATTACAAGCTATATCATCAACTTATCATCAAAAGTTGCAAGTCAGAACAACAACGGAAAATGTGTAATATATTGAAATCAAGTAGTATCAAGAGAGTTAGTTGTGTTGTCAATAAGACAACAAGAAGTGTTGAAACCAGCAATGCCAGGCGATGGCGGAAAAATAGCTGAAATAGAACATCTCGAGAATAACTCCAATTATCTGGAAAAAATACAACTCCAGGTGGTGAACACTGAAGCTGAAAAAATAGTATCTGAAAATCTTACACCTGGAGTAAGTAACTTGGGAGCTAAAGCAAAAAAGACAAGATAAGAAAATTCAAAGTCAATAGGATATTAGATGTAATTCAAAAGCAATACTCTGGAGAGTAATATCTCAAAAACAAATTCATCAAGATGAAAGTCAGCAGAGAGGCAATCATTAAAGAGAAATAATATAAAGTTTAACCAAGTCATTGAAGAAGATGCTTGAATATACATAATGGCCAAAGAAAGCAAATGTAAGAAGATCGAAGAAAAGTTCGCAAGAAAGAAGAAAAACCTGATAACAAGAGGAGTCCGGGAAGTCACACCACGAGGTAATCCGATATCACATCTAAAGCATGATCAAGATGAATTTTCAAAAATATTATTATGAAATCTCCTATCTATAAGTTAAGGCATTTTTTGATCTAAAAAATTGATAATCTCTAAACTTCATCTATTTCCTATATATTGGTTATTATCTTCTATCTCTGAAAACTTTATCTCAAATTTTTATCTTCACTCATCTTTTTAAAAGAAAAGAGAGAGGGAGTAACCAAATCATATTTACAGTGAACTAATATCTAGAGAATGACTAGCTAAAAGTTGTAAAGTCACTAGCTGAAAACCATAACTAAGAGATAAAATTATAGTTAAAGAATGGTAATACAAAAAGACCAAAAGCCGAAATACTGTATCAAATAAGCATAAATGAATTATGAACTGGTGTCCGAAAAATAATAGGAAAATATATGCATTACAATGATTGACATAGGTGATTAATATTTTGATTTCCATTGAGCAGAAAGTAAAACATATGAATAACATAAAGGAATAATGAGTAAAACTGAAACTCGAAGCTCTCTTATCCGAGGAAAACATTAAAACAGTTCGAAGGAAAGAGACAAGAGAACTAGGCTTTTATATGAAAAACAGAAAGTAAAACTATCAAGTCAAGTACTAGCAGTGAGTAAAGGAATCTGAAACGATCGTGAAAAAAAGATTCAGTAATCTGAAATGATAAAGATGGATTATACATCTGAGGGAAAAACATCCGGACACTTTAGAAAGCTTACAACAGTAAGAATGAACAACGTTTCCTGTAATTTAATCATATTACAACCTTATAGCTTTATAACTATTTAACTTTCAACACTTTGAATTTATAATCTTTTAACTTTACAGTTCCGAACTGATGTATCAGAAATTATCTTTACATTTTGAAAAATTAGTTTATCTATCTTAGTATACAATGATAGGAAAGACTAGAGGATGGATTAATCCGGGTTAATTTAAAAATCTCGATGATGGATTATGAAATAAAGAATGAAACTTAGTTTGAAAAATAATTATATCATCTGTAATCCAGCGGCTAGATCATAGCTCAAAGAAAGCAGAACAAAACCAGAGAGAAAAATAGAGATTGTCTGAAAGAAGAAAGATCCCAAAATTGGTTCTTCTAGATGTCAGGAAAGCAAAAGCGTTATGGGAAATAATAACCCACTATATGGTTGACTAGGTCATCATGGTTAAAAAAGATAAACAAAACCCAAAACCAACAAATATGGAAGAAATAGATTTAAGGTACCTATCCTGGTGAGAGAGTAAGTCGTATTGATATTGACCTACCGAACTCTAGACTAGTATCTTGATAGTACATGGGGACCCTAGTCAGGTACCTCGATATAAGACCTGTCACAACCACACTATTAGATGATGAAACGGTAATTCCTGGTGTGAAGGGATAATGCCATAAAAATAGATAACAATGATAAGGAGGACAAACTATAAAGCGAAATATCAGGACAAAAACTATTAGACAAGTCTCTCAGGTTGGAAATGAGCTCAAAAAGGAAAAAAGATCGAAAGCTAGCCGAAAAATTAAGTAGCTGAAAATATTGTACTTGAAAAAAGAAAAACTAAAAAGAAACTATCTCAAGAAAGCTGAAAAATAAATGACTGAAACATAATCCATACCGCCCGGTGAAAACTACAATTACAGGTGAAAGACGGTGTATCAAGAAAATAATATTTGAAAATATCTTATCTCAATAGGTTGGTAAGAAAAAGTAATACAAGTCGACCTTAAATTAACTATATATATATATATTTAAAAGCACCGAAAAATTTAGTCTTTTAAAGAAAAACTGAAGATGACAACATCTTTGAGACATAAACTAGAAAATCAATTACCAAGATTCATCAGCTGGGATGTTAGAACTGAAGACAAATGCTTATTTATGATATGATCACCTAATAACTTCATAAAAATATAATATATTATGTACAAAAATGAACTTTAAACATGTGCAAATGATAAAAAAGAACGCATCTAACAAAAAAAAATAATATATATATATATAGTGAAGAATAAGAAGAAAATACAACACGAAACATAACAGAAAATTCATAACAAAGAATTCATGAGGATTAACTCAATCCGAATCCAAATTATCTCCATCTAAAGGATCGCTTTTATCAACATTATCTTCTTCCAAATCAGTACCATGAGAACCTTTTTCAGAAGAATCGTTGCTGGAATGATGAATAGACGAAAGTTTATCTTCTTCTTCAACGATGTTTGGGATCTCTTTAGCTATCACCCTTGCTTCAAAAGCCAACTGAACCCACTGAGGGATCGACCTGCTAAGAAGCAAGAGTGATTTCCTCAACTATTCTAGATTTTGATGAAGAAAATATTTCATCTGGAATAGTAAAATGAGTGGTCTCCTCATCAAAAAATTATATATCTTTGGAAATAGTCTTATCTCTATAAACTTCAGTTGTATTAAGTTTTTCTTGAGGTAGAGCATTGGAAAATGTAGCATCCTGATAAAACAAAATCTGCTGAGGAGGAACTTTTGTTGAAGAAAGTGTGAGATTTGAATCAGACCCATTAAGAGTTCCTCATTGTTGTAGCAGTGTAACCATTTGGTTCAGCTGTTCAATCTCCCTATCTTTCTTAGATGCTTGATTTTTGAAATGTGCCTCAGAAGCTTGATATTTGACTACCTCTGATTTAAGCTTCTCAATCTCCTCGAGGGAACTTTTCAGCTTCCGCTTAACTTCATCATTACGAACAATGATATTATCTACATGAGCACCAAACTAAAACAAATGAGGAGGAAGAGATAAGAGACACATAGATTATGTGGAATTATAAAAATAAATAAACCAACATATCACCAACCTGGGAAAAATATTGATTAGTCTCAGACTTAAGGGTTGACAAAGAAGGTTGTTTATGAGTTAAAAGTGAATCTACAACTCTAGGGGAATTTCAATATCTAGAATTATCAAGAATCCCAGCTGACTTAACTTTATTTTTACCCAGATTGTTCGAGCGAGATCTGGAGGAGCTTTATAACGGGGTTTCTTTGTTAGAGATGGAACAGAAGAAGAAACACCCTTCTCGAACAATCCTAAACTAGAATTACCCCCAGAAATAACAATAACACTGTTGAGGTTGAGACATGCACCAGGAAGTGTGCCCCCTACACTTGCTGAAGAATCAGGATGAGAAAGTTCAGCCTTTTTCCTAAACAAAACAAAGAAAAATTGCAAGAAATAAAAGTTGAACAAAAAGAAAAATACATGCTGACTCGAAGTAAAATATACTTACAGAGGGAGTTTGACTCTAGAATAATTAAAAGAATTAAACTCTGATTCTGGAAGAAATTCGGTATCTCGAAACTTGCAAGTCTCGATCATCCTGGTAATCAAGGACTTGTCTTTCTGGTAATTTAAGTTGATAAAAAATCTTGGATTTTAGCTTCAACAGGAAGTGGAATGGGATCCATACCTGAATTACAAAAGACATGAAAGTAAGTTTTATCTCAATAACATCTTAAAAATAAACAAATGAAATGACTTTCAGTCAAATTAACAACATATAATTAACCTAGAGTCAACTGAAATAAAACTAGTCTGAAGAGCAAAAATACTTATAGGTTATGGCCTTTTGAGAAAATAAAGTTATGACTCTCTTATCATTATCAGTGGGAGGACGACCAAATTCCCAATCACCTGAAATAAGGATAGGGCAAGACCCATCGTTGGTTTTTGGAAAAAGAGCTTTCACCTTTGCAGTTGAAAGATCGATACCCAGGCGGGTATATATGTATTTTATGGAAATGTACAATAGATCTAAAGATTGGCCAGGATATTTGATAAAATATCTCTGAAAGATATCCATAGTCGTAACTTTATCAACTTCATCTTCAGTTGATTCATTGTAAAAATGACTTTATTCATTGCATGATAAAATTTGAGATTCATCTGTCCAGGAGAGAGACCGACCAGAATAAGATATTCTTGAACAATGGGTTGAAGAGGAAGTCATAAATTTAAGATGAGACTCAGAAATCATAAGTTGATCCTGGGAATATTCTTTAATTTGAGAATATGGTGAAAAATAAAGAACTTGAAAACTAACAAACAAATTATTTGCTATGAGGAACGGATAGTCATCATAAATTCTTGACGGGAATGAAGGAGGATTAGTTGGAAGAATTTTATCTCTAAATTCATCAATTTGATAATGATCTGAAGAATTATTTGGATTATCCTGATTTTGTGGAGAAGTTAGATAAAGAACTTTCTTATAAGAATTGAAATCCTGATTAATTTGATCCAAAAGAATGTTGATATCTTCGTCAACTTGATCAACTTCAACAGATCGATTAACTTCATTAATATGATAAAATAACGGAGAATCATCTTCAAATTCCTGAAAAAGAAAAGAAAAAAAATCTTTCATCAGAACAATCATCATGCTCAGTTCGATCCCAATTAAGGTCGATACTTCCTTCAGCCTGATCAAGGGTTTTGTCAAAATCCTGATCTACTTGATTAGTTATATTATTTGGTGAAGTAGCCATTGAGATACGGGAGAAAGAGAATACAAATTAAGATGAAACATTGAAAATTGAGAAGATGAAAAGCTGTAGAAATCACAGCTAAGCCCCCTTTTTTGTATAAAGAGAAGATTTGAGAAAGGTGAAAACCTAAACACGTGCATTTGCAGCTTCTTTTAAGACGTTATAAAAGAATTGGGTTGCAGAAGTCTTTACGGTTGTAGAGCAACACTTGTTAGTAGATTTTTTTAGGTGATCCATGTGTGTTAGCCAGATTGGTTGTAGGCATACAGATACTAAAGAAACTGAGTAACTTGCGGAATTTGATTCGGTCTCAACTACACAAGGTTGTAGGTAGATATTTTTGTAGCGGCTTAATTACGAGAAGACTCAAAATTGGACTAGGTTCCAGGGTTTTTCTACTAAGTAATTTTCCTCGTTAATAAAATTTTGTGTGTATGTGTTTTTACTTTACTTCCGTAATAAAATTTTTTATATGATTAAATTAATCATACTTGTGGGTTAACAATACGTTGGATCGATCCTTTTAATTTACTCCCTGATTAGGAATCTAGCTGATAACCAAGATCACCATGCTGAAGTAATCTTTAATCGTTGTAATATCGATAAGATTATATAAGATGTTCTCGGTATCCTCGTCTTTTCAATTTCTTCTATGCATTATATGTTTTATCATATAATTAAAAAAAATATCATAAATACTACATTACTCAACCTTGGAGAATTCAGTTTTTAATTGAAATATCAAATAAGACTTGTCTTGTTAAATGAATTAAAAATCTAACATGTTATCCTTGTCGTTTGGTATTGGTTTTAAGTTATCCAAGGATTATTTGTAGAACACAATATGGAAGTAAGGTTCTTATCAAGACTTGTTCTTATTGAATTAATTAAGACCTAAAAGGTATTGATTGTGTGAGGTTGATTAGGGCTGCACATCGGGTGGGTCGGGTCGGGTTTGACCTCACCCGCACCCGACCCGCCGCAAGGTCGGTTAATTTTTTTTCACCCACACCCGACCCACCTGGTCCTCAGGTCGGGTCGGGTCTGACCCGCCCAGATGGCGGGTCGAGTCGGGCGGGTGCGGGTCACCCGCCCAGAAAATGATGCAGTTTTTTTTTCATGAACTTGGCTGTTTATAGAAACCAATTGTCAAGTGTCAAAATTTTTTTATTAAGGTGGAGAAAACTTAATACAAATTCTTACATTATAACCTAAAACCAAGCTCGACGACTGAAGTACGGTTAGTTAAAATGCTACCTAGCCAGAAACTTTAGTACACCTGGTTGTCAAACCATAACCTCAACTTGGAAAAAGAGATAGAGATAGAGACTCCAGGCACAAGATTGTACGAGTTAGTTGACTGCAACCTGGGCTGCTGACATGTAATTGGGATGGAGGGAGTCCTCCTGCCCAGTACTAGAGGATCTTGTTGTCTTGGAGCTCTTAAGAACTTGCACTGCTTCCTCCACTTTGGTGGCCAACGATTCTGGTGACTCCAACAAAAGAAGCAACTCCTAGTTATCCATTTCCAAAAGCATCCCAGTTATCTTTGCCGCAAGGACACGCTGGAAATCCACCAAAAAAACAAATGCAGATTCAGATTAAGGTCAAGTGTCAGTCGAATCTCTGAAGAAGGAACAATATCAGAGATTTTTACCTGGAGTTTAAAGACAAGTGGGTAGAGACATTCACCGAGCATCTCTTTTTGGTGCTGAGGAAAAGCAGCAGATAACATGGTGCTCAATGTCTTTAATCCTTCTAGGGGTTGGGATGTCGCAACAACTCCTCCAACAGATTTAGGACCAGCAATAGATGAGACTCGGTGAGGTCCATTTTTCATCTCGCCCATATTCTGCACATTAGTTATGTACTTGTTCTGCCCAGGAATACCCAATGCAAGGGAACAACAAGACACTTTTCAGCTCACGATAAATATTGAAACGTAAAATGTCTTTCAAATCTATCCATCATAATGTTGCTTTCATATCTTACAAATAAATCCATATCATATATATAAATATGAATGCATTAAATATAGAAACCAATTGTCAAGTGTCAATTTTTTTTCATGAAATCCAAAATCATATATATTAAATGGGAAATAATGTCATTGAACAGAAAATTTGTGAAAAATAAAGAAATTAAACATTTTTGCTGAGTCTACTAGTTTAACTCAGATTAACTACACACCAGATCTAATCCATACACATATAGGTTTGTTTGATTGGTCCACAGAGTAAACAGCTAGCACAACTGTTGGATGAAGAGTTGAAGACCCTGCTTTGATGGAAAGGAGGCAGCAGTGTGCCAAGAGGCTGGAATTATACAAGTCAGCAACAGGGACCAACTTAACTTAAAGAGTTAGCCAAAAAAAAAAAACCATACACATATAGGTTTAACTGTTTAAGACATGTTTACTGATTTTCCAAGTCTAATCCATACACAAATGAACCATCCATCACAAATGTAAGTCACAGACTCACAATATTTACCTGCAGCATATTGTGAGAATTTGATACAAGTAACTTTAATTATGAGGCAATGCGATTTAGAAAAACTCGATCAAGATAATAAAAATTACAGGGTCACGTGCGATTTAGAAAAACTCGATCAAGTAACTTTAATTGTAGGGTCAGGTTGATAAGGTTGAGTTGAAACTCCCCTTAGTCAGCGCCTTAATGTAGCTGTTAAAAAGCTAACAACCACACCAAGTAGTGATAAACTCACTACTAAGCTAAAACATAAGTAAAGAGACATAAGAGAAAGAAGTTGCATTTCGTTGATAATATCTTAAAGTTGGGACTGGTTTCTTCCTCCTCATCTTTGAGGCTAAGGTTAGATATTCATAGGCTTGAGGAGACACCTCCTTGATGACCAGGTGCTTACAAGGGAGTACAATTGCTAAGTTATTTAATAATCCTATAATTGGACTTGAACTTTGGCACTTATAATAATACTAGCCTTTTGGGCTTAGGAGAACATGGAATATGGTATCCCCACATCGAGTAGAAGCTTTAAAAGAAATGATTTTTTTATAATAAGAGTAAATTTTATTAACTATCAAAAGAAATTCTGGTCTTTTGCCAAGAGACCACAAACTGCAGCAGAGAAAATACTATAAGTTTCTACTGCACTTCTACTTTCCCTAACTGATCTAGCGATATAATCTGCCACTTGATTATCATCGCGACTTACTAACAAAAAAGTACAATAATTAAAACTTGAGATTAAGTGTTTGATCTCTTTTATGAGATTCCTATTCTCCCACTGAATAAGTAGGGAATCATTAAGAATAGACTGAATAACTAATTTTGCATCTGCTTCTATATGTATCCTTGACCAGCTGTTTCTTTGTACCCATAGTAAAGCTCCATGCACAACCATGCACTCCCCCTCCTCTGGATTAAGTACTCCATGTGCATATTGTCCTTTGATTCCATGGCAATTACCTGTATGATCATGCAATACAATGCCAGTTCCAAGTTGGTTAATGTCATGATCAAATGATGTATCCGCATTTAGTTTAAATATGTTTGTTTGAGGTAGTAACCATCTAGATATTCTGTTAACTGTAGGTACTAAGTTTGAATGCTTAATATCATACAAATGTGAATCTAGATGATAATTAATTTTATGCATAGGGTTATGAGGATTTAGAGAAACTCCCCGAAAGACTGCATCACACCTATCTTTCCAAATAACCCAGGCACTAATTAACAGTGTGTAAATCAATCGTTCCTCAGTTTGGAAGGTGAGCATAGAGAACCAAGTGGTGACCCATTCAAAAACATTGTTACAACTTCTTCTCACAGAATCAACATCAATATTAATACCTCTCCACATTTCCCTGACATGACGACATTCAAAAATCAAATGTTCTATGGTTTCAACTGCACTACCATAAATACCACATTGTTCCTCAATGTCAACATTGAAATCTGTCAAGCTTCTTCTTGTAATGTTAAGATTTATGATGCACTTCTAGGCAAAGAGCTTGATTTTGTGTGCAGTGCTATATTGCCAAAGATTTTACCAAACTGATGGTAAAATAGTTATTCAATTTATAAACACTTCTCTGTTGCAAGAAGTAATAAGCTTGTAAGCACTCTTCACTAAAAATTTTCCATCCTTAGCAAGCATCCAAATCATAACATCCTCTTTAGTTGTAAAAATGAACATATTTTGAATTTTGCTTGAGGTATCAGCATCAAACAACTGGCTTAGAAGATTGACATTCCAAGTGTTAGTATTAGGGATAAACATCTCTACAACATCAACATATAATCTAAAAAGATCATTAAGGGTGTGGGGGGATGATTCATACCAGTGATCCAGTGATCCAACCAAATCTTAGTTTTCCTACCATTATTTATCTCAATGAAGAAATCCTGCTGCACAACCTAGAGATCTTTAGAAATACAATTCCATATGTAAGAATAGTCTTTAATGTCCAAATTTTGATGAATAATGTCACCAGTTTTGAAGTATTTGCCACCAAGAACTTGAACCATGAGTTGGTTTGGCTCATTAAAAACCATCCAAGCTAATTTAGTCAATAAAGCCAAATTTAGTTTCTCTAAGTCTCTAAAATCTAGGCCTCCCATATCTTTAGGTTTGCAAACCTTATGCCAAGCAATAAGATTTATACCTCTAGTAAATTTATGACCTCAGAAAAACTTTCTTTCAATATTGTGAGTTGATTGATAAGATTACCAGGAAGCTTGAAACTCCCCATTTGATACACAAGGATGGAGTTAAGCACATGCTTAATCATAGTAGCTCTGCCTGCTTGAGAAAAAGAAGTAGAAGACCAAGTGGATAATCTATGTTCAAAATTTTCCTTGATGACCTTAAAAGACTCTTGTTTTGAATGACCCAAAATAAGTGGAGAACCAGAACATCTTTCTTTAGAATTTACAATTTTGACCCCCAATATCTGAGTAAAAGTAATAGCTACATCTGGTTTAGTATACTTACTGAAATGCACTGCAGATTTCTCAAAATTGATAACTTGTCCAGATAGAGAGCTAAAATTGTAAAGTAACTCCAAAAGATTGTTAACTGAAGTAAGGTTTGCTTGAGTGAAAATCAAGCAGTCACCTGCAAAGAGCAAATGATTAATGGATGGAGATTGAGCAGCCACTTTATTTCCTTTGATGGTGTTGTTATTCTGAGAATGACTGAGATGCCTAGAAAGAAACTAAATAGCAAGAATAAATAAATAAGGTGACAAAGGATCACCTTGTCGTAAGCCTCTTGTAGGATGAAATTCTTCACATGGAGAACCATTCAACAAGATAAATAATAAAGTAGTGCCAATATATTGATATATAAGATCACAAAAATCATCACAAAAACCAAAGTACTTAAGAACTTTAATTAAGAAAACCCATTCTAACCTGTCAAAGGATTTTGACATATCTAATTTCAAAGCCATCCAACCAATCTGACCTCTTTTCTTCTTCATAGAATGTATGATTTCTTGAGCAATGATAGTGTTGTCGTTGATTAACCTGCCAGAAACATAAGATGCTTGATAAGGTGAGACAATATTCTCAATGAGAGGCTTCATTCTGTTCACAAGAATCTTAGAGAAAATCTTGTAAGAAGTATTACACAAGCCAATTAGCCTATAATCAGCAATATATATGGATTTATTCTTCTTAGGAATAAGAAAAATATAGGTTTTGTTGATTTTTCTAAGAATATGTTTGCTTGAGAAGAATCTAATAACCATCATACAAACATCTTCCCCTACTATACTTCATTGACCCTTATAGAAACCAACTTGGAATCCTTCTGGACCATGTGCACTCCAATTTTCCATGCTCTTGAGAGTAGCATATATTTCTTGTTCAGTAGGTAATCTAATAAGGAGAGCATTATCTTCTATAGTGACTATATTGGGCAAAACGTTAAAGAGGCCTTACCCCAGAGTTGGTTCAGTAGAAGTACTAATATCCTTGAAATGGAATATAAGATGTTGAGCAATTTGATATATAGAATTCAACCAATTGTTGTCATGGTCCTTGATAGAGTCAATGTTGTTTCTTATTCTTTTCATGTTGGTATTGGTATGAAAATACTTATTGTTACTGTCCATGTCTTTGATGAAATGGTCTCTAGACTTTTGCTAAAAGAATTCACTCTTCACCTTATGCCATTTCCTGAGCTCTTTGTTGATAGAGACTATCTGATCATAAACATTGGAATTTGGAACTTGGTCTTGCAGCTGAAGGATCTCTTTCATAAAGAGATCTCTTTCCTTGTTCTTTGGATCTTTTTAACAAGCTGGTAAGCTGGGGAGCCATTAATACTAATTTTCCAAGTATTAGCAATAACAAAAGCACAAGATTCATCATTTAACCAAGTAAGAAAAAATTTAAATGGTTTCCAACAATTAGGATAGTGGCGTCAGATACTAACATGACAGGACTGTGATCAATACTAATTTGAACTAAATGCATGAGCTTAGAATTTGGGAAATAGGTATTCAAGTTACCATTACCTAAAGCCATATCTAGCCTAGATCTTCTAGAGCCAGTTCCCATGTTATTACTAGTCCAAGTATAATCCTTACCTATAAATCCTATGTCCTCAAGTCCACAATCTGTGACAATACTATTCACCCAACCATCTGTGGAGGAAGAAATACTAATATCATTTTCAAGAAGATGGAAATTGAGATCTCCTAAAAGAATTCTAAGAATGGTATTAACTTCACTAATCTGATGAATGCAATTCCATTATTCTTTTTCTTGGAATAATTATGATAACCATACATACAAGTAAGAAGAAACTCTTGCTTACTAGGATCATCTTGAATGAGAACATTGAACATATTGTTACAAGCACCTAAATATCATAGGAAAACCCATTTTTCCAAAGTAGCACAAGGCAACCCAGATAACTTTTCAGGTTCTATAAAAACACAATTTGGGTATTGAAATTGGTTAAAAAAGAGGTTTACATTTTTCTTGGATGATCTTAGTTTCACACAGAAAGATGATATCTGGATTTTGGGTTCTTATCAAATCACTAAGATGGTTTCTAGTAGTAGAGTTCTTGAAACCTTGAACATTCCAAGAAATGATCTTCATGTAGAGAGTATGAATCTGACTTTTAAAAAAAAAATTATAGAATATTGGCAGAGTTTTTATGTAAAATTTGTGCTGGTAAAAGTACCCAAAGGAAATTTTAACAAAATTCTTGTAGTGAGTTCTTAAAGAATAACAAAATAAATGTATGTAAAAAGAAAAACTACTAGAAGTAATGTAATGAATGCAAGAATACTTTGGGTATAAAAGTGTAAAGATATTAGAAATTACCTGATTCTCCTTCTGTGTGTCCATAATTTGTTTATCTCCAGTTGTGACCCTTAGAGTTGTATAATTATCTATGATATTGTCAGATGGTTTGCTTGCTGAGGCATTCTCATAATTGAATGGAATGGTGTATGATTCATTGGAAACTTTGTGTCTTTTTCCTAATCTAGCATCAACTGCAATACTATCTTCATTGATATTAAGAAAGAAATCCATGTTGATTAATACTCCATCCTTAGGAGGAATGAATACAACAGATTTAACCATCTTCTTTTACAGCATAACAGATACTGGAACGCTAGAACTAAAATTGAAGTGAGTTTTTCCCTTAAAGTGCTAACTTTACCAAAAAAATATGGTTTCTCATGAGCTTTAGCTAGGAAATCTGCAGCATCTTTACAAGTTTGCTTACAATGATGTATAACATAGCACTCAGGAAAGATACTATTTGGTTGCCTTTCATAGAAGAATCTTATCCAACGAGTGATCCCAACATTGGTGATTGTTTTAACTCCTTTTCTCAAAGGATATGATAGATCAATGTTGACATATACTTTCACCGGATTTTTACCATATGGTATTGCATCTTTAGGCTCTATACCAGTCACTTCCCCCATAATTTCTCCGATTTTAGTAACAACTTCAATATTCATATGTGTAGGTAAAAGGTGTTTAAGTTGAATCCAGAATTGATTAAAACCCTACTATTTGTTAGTATAAACATTGTATGGAATATAATCATATACCACCAGCAAATGTTTGTTGATACTCCATGGTCTTTCTTCAATTACTTTGTTTAGCAGTACCAGTTACTAAACTTGAATATCGTTAAGTTTGGTTCTATTTCCACAATTTTGAGATTTTCTTGATTCATAAAAGGCGAAGTAAATTTGATTTTTTTCTCCACTGTCTGTCTACTCATTCTTCCTTCGATGATAACTTTCCAATAGAACTTGCCGCCCATTTCGAATATTTGTCTTCTTCACTGTTACAAGTTTTTTGAATAACTACAACTTCATTAGTATCACTTAACTCCAGGGTGGCTTGTTTGAACTTGTGCACTAGGTCAACCACTTGACTAGGATTGTTCTGTTCCATTATGACAGTGACTAAGGTTTTAGGTTTAGTATGCTTGAGTTTGATAAAAATGGAGGATTGTAAGCTTTGGAAAGAGTTGATATTTATGGAAGGATTAAAAATATCTTTTGGAGAGATATCTTTACCTAAGTTATGCCTAAGATATAGGAGACAACTATTACAAGATTTATCTATGGGATGGAAAATAATTATACTGACTATTGACCACCCGAGAAAAATAAGTAAACATACTTGTGGAAAATAACTGAATTTTTGAATTTTTGATTTTTTTTTTAATTTTCCTTGAGGCGGAAATAAGGGGTTAACTGGCTCATTGAGTTATAGCAATAAAAGGGTATCCTCCATAACAAACCACCAATTTCATGACAGACAATCACCAGCAAACGCCTATCTACATACTCAACAAACGCTTTGATCACAACATACATAAAGGCAAACGCCATTGAAGATAAAACAAACTGCACACACATAATGGAGAAACAAATTGAATTAAAAACACATCATATAAAACAGACCATGCAAATTTTGAAAGAAACTATCTATAAAATGAAATCAAAAAGAAATCAGAATGTATAAATAAGTTAATTAATAAGAAAGTTGTTAAACAAACTGAGAAATACAATTCATTTCAGCCAAAATAATTAAAAAACCATCAAAGAATGAAAGAATTAAAAAGAGAAAAAATAAGAAGTAAGAATTGAGCCAACTCAGGGTTATCGCCCGATCCTCAGAAAGATGTTAACCCCATTTAATTTATATTTATACATTACTCTTTATAACTTTAAATTGGATCATATTGAAATTGATTTATAATTACAAAAATTTCAAAAATATGTTTGAGCCTTTAATGAGAAAAACACTATAAATAAATAGTATTTTGATACCAATATGAAAATATTATTGAGGACGCAAATAATGGGATGGTTGGGATATGATGATTTGACATGTCATTTTCACATCATCTTACAATTTCAAGATAATTTTTTTTTTTGTAAAATTCAAACGACAATGAATTTGGAGTTAATATTTTATGATACTCTTATAAACCTCTACATTCCATCAAAAATTAATGTATTTCAAGATACCAAACCTCATCATCTGCCAGTTTTGATTTTGACCGTTAATTTTTCAAAGTGGAAGATAATGGGATTTACGTCTCAGATTCTGCTCACTTTTAGTAGGAATATAGAGCGATGTAAAAAGAACATATTACCATAACATTAACTTAAAATTTATTATCCTTTGGTTTCAATGAACAGTCGGTGCCGAAATTATGAGATAGTGTGAGGACAACCATATCAACGGATCCTCTATATATATATATACATATATATCGAATTTTAATACCTAATTAGGATATGTAAAAAAACATTAAATACGAATTTACGTATTTTCATATTTTTTTCAAATCGCACATAATTAACCAGATAATTTACTGAATTCACATTTCACATAGTCTGATAATGCACGTATTTTTGCCAATTTGAATTATTGTCGTTCGCCGAATTGCTAACTACGACCTCCATGTTTTAGATTAGGATCGGGACCAATCTATCAAGTATGAATTAATGTTTAATCCCAAGTTTGTTGGGCTTTAGACAGTTTAGTCCTGTCATCCCAAGCCTAATACAGTTTAGTCAAAAATTTCCCCGGTTAGACAGTTTTGTCCAAAATTTGGACGAGTTAGTCCAAATTCCTCTAATCCAGAAAATTTGACTTTTTTAATTACCACGTTTATGTTTTCGTATATACTAAGAGAGAGAGTTTAAAACCTTTAGATCTGAGATTTTTAACGAGAGAGAAGTGATTTTTTGGGTTTTTATTTTTCAAAGAGATTTATGGAGAGAGAGAACGAGAGAGATTTTGGAGGCGATTTTGGAGGATTAAGTCTTTTTCATCATATTTCGATCTCAGGTTGGTTTTTGATCAATTATCTTTTGTTAGATTTGTTTTATTTCTTCGATTTTATTTTTTTGAATGCATGATATGAAATCGATTTGATATTTTATCTATTGTTAGATCTTTTGATTTCTGTTTCTGATTTTGATTTTTTATTTCTTAGATTTTGATTTTCATGCAACTCTTTTGATTTTTGTTTTTGATTTTGATTTTGAGTTTATTTATTTATTTATTTATTTGGATGTATGATATAAGATCGATTCAATCTTTGATTTCTTCATTTGTGTGTTTCATTAACATGCTGAAAGTTATTAATGGTTAAGTATTGATAAGAGTAATTGATTTCTTTTATTTTGATTATATAGAATGTGTACTTTCTTGTACACTGTATATGTTTTGGTTTATGGTGATTTTAAGGTTGATTTAAAGAATTATCTTAAAATGTTATTCAAATATTTTGATTTTAAATCTCTGTGTTAGTTGATTCAAATTATTTATATGTGATTCAGATTTTTTTTTAATTTATCATTTTTTTTTTGATATCTCTGTGTCGGTTGATCCAAAAATAGCTATTTTTTGAGATCTTTTGCATGTGATTTAGATCTTGATGTCTTCATCTGTATGTTTTTAAGCATGTTAAATTTTATTCGTGGTGTTTAATTGATAGAGTAACTGATATCTTTTATGTTGATTATATAACATGTGTGCTTTCTTATACATTGTATATATTTCATTTATATAGCTTGTCCACTTTAATTTACACCGTATATGCTTTTTATATATGTTTTTTGTAATATGCAGGGTATCAACCATGTCTGAGAAGGTTGTGTATTAGGGTTCTGTAATATATTTCGATTTTGTTATTTTTTTTGTAATGTGTACGCTTGAGGTTTTGTAATATTTTTTGATTTTGTTATTTTTTTGTTGATGTGCACAAGGTTATGCTATGTGATGAATATATATGTTGTTTTGTTTGAATCGATGCTCTATTTGGTAGATGTGTAAATATTTGTATACTGAAATTCTCTATGATGAAAGCATGAGTTGTTTTGTTTGAATAAATGCTTTATTTAGTTATTTTTCTGTGGATGTGTACATACTTGTACACTAATATGCTTTGTGATGAATGCATGGCCTGTTATGTGGATATGAATGTATTTTTTCTTAGATTTGTTATAGGAGTGTGCAGATTTGTACACCTTTGTGATATCTCAAGGATATATGGACTGATTTGTGGGCATGAATGTTCATTTTTCTTAGATTTCTGTAGGAGTGTACATAGTTGTACACCCGTGTAACATCTCATGGATATATGGACTGCTTTATGGGCATGCATGTTCTTTTTGTTAGATTTGTTATAGGTGTGTACATAGTTGTACACTTGTATGCTATCCCATGGATATATGAACTATTTTATGGTCATGGATGTTTGATTTGTTAGATTGTTATAGGTGTATACATAGTCGTACACCTCAATGGTATCTCATGGATATATGGTATGTTCTGTGTGTGCATGGATGTTTGATTGTTAGATTTTTGTAGGTGCGTACATAATTGTACACCTTTGTGATATCTCAAGGATATATGGACTTCTTTGTTGGTATGAGTATGATTTGAATTGATTTAGATTGGATTACCCATCTAATCATTTCTATAAAGATTTAGATTGGATTTTCTACCTGATTCGAATCTTACATTTATTCTTCAATGACTGTAATAAACTCAATCTTAAATTTATGGACTCATAAGCTCAAAATGGTAGAGCGCCCAAGCCTATCACAAGGTTTACAGAGGTTGATGGTTCAAATCCATCTGAGGTTAATATGGTTGATTTGTTTATAGGTGAATATGGTTGATTTGTTCCATATTTTGTGGGGGTGTACATATTGGTGCACCAGTGTATTTTCCATGAAAAATAGGTCTGCAAGTGGGTATGAATGATGATTTAATGCATGTTTTGCAGTTGTGTGCATATTGGTGCACATGTGTAATTCCCATGAAAAAGTAGCTTTGTGTGTGATCATGAATAATCGTTTTATGCATGTTTTGCAGGGGTGTACATATTGGTGCACCAGTGTATTTCCCATGAAAAATAGGTTTGTGTGTTGTGATAAATGACCGGTTTTATACATGTTTTGCAGGGGTGTACATATTGGTGCACCAGTGTAATTCCCATGAAAAAATAGGTTTGTGTGTTGTTATAAATGACCGGTTTTATGCATGTTTTGCATGAGTGTACGTATTGGTGAACTAGTGTAATTCCCAAGAAAAATAGGCTTGTGTTATGGTTATGAGTAATCGATTTTATGCATGTTTTGCAGGGGTGTACATATTGGTGCACCAATGTAATTCCCATGAAAAAGTAGGTCTGTGAGTGAGTATGAGTGATTAATTTCATGCATGTTTTGTAGGTGTGTACAAACTTGTGCACATGTGAAAAATGACTATATAAGCTTATGAAAATTTTATGCATGTGTATTTTTTTGTACACATGAGATAACCATGAAGAGAAAGTTGAAATTTTAAAAAAATGAAAATTATGTTGTCATATGGGTACTCTTCTTGTTGATCTCGGAAAAAACTTTCCGAATATATAAAGCTTATAAATTTTGGATGAGCGGTTTAAAAAATAGATAGTTTTTAAATTATTTTTATATTATTTAAAATAGTTGATCTCATCATGAGTCACTTTGGACTAAACTGTAAATATTTAGACTAGATTGAAAATTAGAAATATTATTTATGTATTTTTCATATTTCAAATAAATAAATGGCTAAATTGTACCTTGTTGAATGAGTCAGGACTAAACTGTCTACTTCTGTATTTGGACTAATGCGATTTTCCGATTCATCAATAGCTTTCCTCCAAAACGCTGGTGCTCTTAACATAGTCTCTTTTAGGTCTTCCATTTCCTTGTTCACTCATGAAATTATAATTCCTTCGCATAGTCGTACGCAAAAACCCTAAACCTTTAGTTCATTTATTCTAGTTCAGAGTCACAGCTAGATCAATGGATATTGAAATGGAAGAATCACCACCACCACAAACAACAGCTTCATCTTCATCTTCATTGAAGCGTATGGGTATAAAAAATTCGATCCAAACAAACTTTGGAGATGATTATGTCTTTCAATTCACTTCAAGTCAAGAAGGGAATTCAACAACAACAACTCTTGCCGTATCATTATCAACAAAAGTGATTAAGTTATATTCACCAGTAACAGGACAATATTTTGGTGAATGTAAAGGTCATAGTGAGTCTATTAACGAAATCTCATTTTTAGACTCATCTTCGCCTCATCTTCTTCATTCTTGTTCTTCTGATGGTACTGTTAGGTTCTGGGATATTAGGTCGTTTAATCAGGTGGCAATATTAAATGTTGATTCATCTCAAGAAGTGTTTAATTTTGCTTTGGGTGGTTCAAGTAATAGCCTTCTTTCAGCTGGATGCAAATCCGAGGTAGGCATCCATTCTATGCTGCTCTTGATTTCATTACAAAGTTTTTTGTATTGATTTGTTTTTCTTAAAATTTAACAAAGCTTTTTGTATTATATTTGTTTTTCTTAAAATTTACCTCAGAGAAATAGGAACAAAAAAGTGAATATGTGTGTTGTTGAGGTGATGTTTGTGTCATTGTGATGCAGGGGCTAATAAGCCCATCACATTTTCTGACATCAATGTTATAGACCATGCAGCGATATTCCTAAAAGCCTAAGAAACAAAACATACATGTGATCAGTACGTATTGAAATAATATCAGCGATATTCCTAAAAGCCTAAGAAACAAAACATACATGTGATCAATACGTATTGAAATAATATCAGTCACATCGCAGGATAACAATGCATACATAGTAATATGTATGAAACAAGTCACATGCATGTTTTATTTCTGATCACAATTGCTTTTGTTTCTTTGTCCTTTTTTTATCAGCATATATGTAATAGATGAAAGTATGCATTTGATTAAGAGACACGTTGTGAGCTTGGTAAGCATGTGTTGTAACTGCAAAAGTAGGAATGTTAATAATTGGTTGTATTAGCTAGTGGTGTATGAATAAGAAGGCTCCCATTGATAGCCAAGTTCACTTGGGTAATAGAGTTTTATATTTGAGTTTGCTTAGTGTTGTCTTTGAGTTGCCTTTGATTCTCTCTAATCTTTCGTTGATGGAAGAATTGTTCTCATAATTTCTACAATTTGACATTATTTACATCATAGTTGTTTACCAACAGTTGCTCGTATGATCTTAACTAAGGTAAGGCTGGAGAAGCGTTCCTGTATTCATTTTCTATTACTTGCTTAAATATATTTGTAGTATTAGTTCTTACTATAGGTGAAAGAAATATTAATGGTTAGGTACTTGCAGATACTCTTTTGGGATGTAAGAAGCATGAAGCAAGTGGCATGCTTGGAGGAGTGTCATATGGAAGATGTTACTCAGGTTTTGCTTCTCCCAGCTCCCGTTATTTTATGGTTCAAACTGTGTTTTGTATTATTTATTTCCCTCAACGCATAGAGAAGATTACAGGATGTATCATGTATTGGTTGATGTTTAAATTTGTAGCGTCAGTGCATCTGGCATTCATACCATAAACTGACACAGGTTACTTCTGTTTCTATCTTTGTTTACTAGCTAGGAAGTGCTAATTGCATGTATAGAAATTTCCTTGCTTCTCATATTCTGTTATGCAAGCTTCTTTGAATCATTGTCATAACTAACTAATAATCTGATATAAATGCGTTTTATGTTTAGGCATGTGTTAAGAAAAAGGTCTTGTCAAAGCACAGAAAATATCTATTGATATATCTCTGCTTGACATCGCAGATTAGAGACCATATGATTATGTTCTGATTTCTTCAATGGCATCTTGATTATAAACTAGGTCCATTTTGCTCCAGGTCATTAGAACAAGCTTATTTCTGCTTCTGTTGATGGACTATTATGCATAATTGACACTGAGGGGGATATCAATGATGATGATCATCTGGAATCAGTAAGTACACCTTGCTGCTCTGCTATATTATTGTTGCTGTTTATTAGAAACTCGGAAAGCATTATATTGCTTTTTATCTCAAAAGCTGAACATGTTGACTGTCTAATTCTATAATTTTACTTATAATCCGATGTTTCAAAACTCCGGGTATCCTAAATTCTTTCGTTTGTATAATAACAAAACGGTGAAGCAGAAAACTTGCATAAAAACCCAATGCTAGATGTGCAAGAGTGTAATATTAACTTCTCAGTTTTTGAACACACCAAGTGTGGTCACTCAAATTTGTTTACTCCATTGGTAGTTTTGTGGCTTCTGCTGGAGCTGCAATTTGTGGACTTGAAGTACCCATCCTGAACCCCTTAAGCTTGTAAATTAGTTATTCTGCCTCACTAGATAGTCGTTCAATTTGCTCCACTATCAGATAGGACATTGAAATTCATATCTAACTCAATAAGATGTTTTGGCCGTGGGAAGTGTTTAGAATTTCAAAGTATAGGTGGAATGAAATGTTGGTGAATACCTCTTTTTCCCAGAAGTATCCTAATTTCTATATTTATTGCAATAGAAGAAGAAATTTATATACATAAAGAGTCATCACTGTTTTAAGGAAAAGACTACTGGAATGACTGATAGCATTGGCAGTATTTCAACATTGTGGAAATACTAATGATTAAGTAGTTATGTTCAGTCTATCATATTTTCTTTTGTAAGAGGTTAAGAGCAACCACAGTGGGCACAGCTCTATGTAGCTTTCAAAATGCCAAGTTTAACTGATTGCTATACCTTTTCACAACGAGAGAATTGCTAAAAAATCCGCTTGGAGTTTGAAAGCGAGTCTAGCACTCTAGCTATACACAGAATTTCAGCTCGAGTTTACAACTTCAAGTGATTGCAAGTCGGTTACCAATGGAACTCAATTTCAAAATGGGTTTGTATCATACCATATGGGATTTGTCCGTGAGTATGACCTCACACTCGATCTCAGATTGGGTTTTACTTTGTAAGTTTGGGTGCAAAACTATACTCACTCTCAAATGAGTTTGAAAGGAAAAACCTACTTGAAAACCTATGTGAGGCCTCACGGTTTCTCAAACTGGGTGTGGCTACATATGGCTATTGTTATCTCAAATTGCCAAAGATGGCAATGTTGCCAAAATTCATTCTACATGTTCCATTTTGATTATTTTTTCTGGCAAAATTGCCATTATGGCCACCACTGTGGATGCTCCATGTGTTTGGCAACATTGCTATTTTGGAATGCCACAATGGATATTTATATTTATAGCCGGACTCAGTCCTGAGACTGCGAGACACCACACTCATTTTCGGATTGTTTTTCTCTTCCACTCACTTTGAAAATGATTAAGGTTTCGTATTTGATCTCAGGTATAATTTGAAATAAAACTCTATCTCAAACACAATCTAAGATTGTACTCAATCTTTAAACAAGTTCCGTACCCTACTCTTGGAGACTACCCAATTTCAATAGTGTATGAGACAGAACTCATTTTGAAACAGATTTTCATTTTATACCCAACTGAAGAACCCGTGAAGTGTGAAACTCGAGCTGAAAACATACTCGTGACAAACAAACCATTGGTTACGCTTTTCAAAGGCCTTGTCAAGCTTTTAACAATCTTTACTATTGCGATTCTCTGCGAAAACCAAATTGCTGTTCCTAATATTTAGCAGTTTGAAAGATAAAATTAACAATCCTTACTGTGGAAGCTCTAAAAATACATTTATACTTTGTATGTTATCATAAATTGATGTTATGACAGGCACCTATTCTTACTCTAAATCAGGGAAATTCTTACATTTTTGTAGGTGATGAATGTCGGAACATCAATTGGAAAAGTAGGATTCTTCGGGGAGATGAATCAAAAGCTTTGGTGCCTGACACATATTGAAACCTTAAGGTCTCCTGAAAGATTGATTCTCAATAAGTCAGTTCTTTTTTCTACCCTGTTTTATGGATAAACGTTAGACTTGTGAAGCTTTTGCATGTATATTATTTCAAACACAAAGACGGAGAGTACTTTCTATTTAATGCCAGTCGGTAAATCTTCCAATTGCTTGACTTATAACGACGATGCCAGCTATTCATGCTTTGCTAACAAAACCTCATTAAGTTAGCAAAATGCTTATTACTGCAGCTACTTGGTTCAGAACATGCATCAGGATTAGCATCTGACAGTTGAAATTATAAAAGTAGAACCTCTAGGATTTTCTCTTATGCTTCATTTGTTAAAGTACATCAAAGAGAACCCCAATTAGACTATTTGTTGTCTCGTTAAATGGAGAGAAAAATCTGATAAATAAGCATCATCCTCTTTTCTTTTGAGCTTTATATCAATTGTTTCTTTTGTGTGCTTCTTTTGAGTTTTTTTTTCTTACAACATCATGCTGATTATAACTCCCTTTTGGCAGTATTTGGGATTGCAAAGATGGAACCAATGAAGCAACCTTCCAGGAGGCTCGTTCATTAGCATCTGACAGCTGGACGCTTGGCCATGTAAGCTTTTTTATAATGGACGCCCTATCATGTTCCTTTGGTCATTACTTTATTAATATTGATTACTGGTTACAACAAAGTGTTTAGCTACTTATGTTGTAAGCAAGTCGCATGGTCATTTCTTTGCTGAGGCAATTCCTTTTTCTAGTTTTTGTCTTCTGTTAAGTGATTGGTGGCTAAGTTCATTGGATCATGAAGGGCATTCTTTTTTGCTGTCTGATTGATCACAAACCCTACCACCACCCATATGCCCATGTTATCAACTCCCTGTTCTATCACTCAGTGACGGTGTCAAGCTCCCAACTTTTCAATACTAGATGAAATGCTACTCGAATATATGATTTTGCATGGGCCTCAGAAGTTACATTTCCTAGTTACTCCTCTGCGAAGGGATTCCCTTAGAATTGGCCTTTTCTGCTCCTTGATTCTGTTTTTGCAGGTTGATTACTTTGTGGACTGCCTCTATTCAGAACCCAATGATCGTTTGTGGGTGATTGGTGGCACAAACGCTGGCACATTAGGTTACTTCCCAGTAAATTACAAGGGGGCTAGTGCAATTCAATCTCCGGAAGCTATCCTTGAGGGTGGACACTCGGGGATCGTAAGAAGCGTCTTACCTGTGTCAAGCATACACGGGGGACCTTCCCAAGGGAGAGGCATTTTTGGATGGACAGGCGGCGAAGATGGTCGCTTATGTTGCTGGTTATCAGATGAATCTTCTGAAACCAACAAACGCTCTTGGATTTCAAGTGCTCTAGTTATGAAGTCTCCAAAAACTCACAAGAAAAGACATCATCCTTATTAGTCAAACTCATCGTAGGTTCAACAGGACCATGTTTATGAGAGTTCTCACGGTATCATTGTCGTATTCTTTATTAGTAATGTTAGATTTGTGTCTGTGCTATGCACTAGGCATAGTTGTCCGTACCATTTTGAATGTGTTACTGTTGAAAATTGATAATTGAGGCTATCTTTTTGTTATACCTTTCGACCAAGTTCTTTTAATTAATTTCATTATAAAAAATGCTATCATTTTCCCAAGCTTTTGTGTCCGATTTTGAGTATCATATTATCACCACAATATGAAATTAACTTCATAGATTATATACACTTTTGGCAGAAGATAGATTAGAGTTTTGACATATATTGATTCAAGAAACATGTGTAAATAAAAAGTACAGGAGAATCATTGCCGGCGTCATCCCTATCTCGAGGCGCAGGACTTTCTGTTTGAAGTGGAATGGCCGATGAAACTGTCAAGTAGGCTACTGAATGTTGTAACCACACGCGTCCCAGTATCATGTCATAGCTGAGGTTTTCTTTCACAATATATAACTTGGCGTCTGCTTCAGTAGTTCTCATCTTTATTTCGAGAGTGATGTGCCCGTAGACATTTTTGGTTGTTCCTTCAGGATTTTTGATTACTGTTGGTGAATGAGTGGCTTCTCGTCTAGAGATTTCCGTGGCTCTGACAGTCTGGATAGTGATGACATTGATATCCATACCAACGTCGATTAATGTTTTTTGAACTTGGCATCTTTGAGTTGAGTAGTAGTGAGTAGTCCCTAACCATGTCTTTAATTGTTCTTGTCGACCATATCCAGAGGGAGCTTGACTTGGGAGGGAGTATCTTTAGCAAGAGATAAGCGTTTGCCGGATACAACACGACTGAGAGCGGTGAATATATCTTCGCGATGCGCCTTTGAGAAGTAAAAAAGCTCACACATGTGCTCCATCAAGGATTGAACTGTTCGGTTAATAGATCCTCTGGAGAGGGTGAAGCTTCTGACAGGGAGAGGATTCTTGTGGACACCTTTAGTTCACAAGTGTAGTTCACATGATTCTATCTTTTCCTTGAAGATGGTTTCAAACCATCGCAGTTTCTGGTAGGATGGCTTACGAACCGATAGAAACGACAATATTTTGGATCTGACATTTCTTGGGCTCTCGGTGGACGTCGTACAAGTGGTATCTTATTGACGGTGTCGTCTTGTATATATCTAGACTTCCAATAATTCAAGGACTTTTTCCATGGGAAAAGGAAAGTCTGAAAATGTTATATTTAGTTTATATCCTGCTCATGTTGTTGTTACTGTCGTGGAGTTTTGGCCAGACCCTCGGATGGGGCCAATCCTTGGGCTGAGGCTAGATCTGATATAAAACATCTAGTTTGTGGCACTTGCTGAGGTGAAACTTTCCTCTTGACTTCTAACAACGCCTATCGATGGTTGCATGATCTACTGCTTGTTAAGCATTCGTCGACTTCCACGAGTATCTCCATGGTATTCTTTTCTAGCAAGCCTTGTTCTTTCCAGCAAGGAAAAAGCTGTTGTTGCCGATCATTTAGCGGCCACGTATAGTTCAAAGAAAGTTTGGAAGCGTAAATTTTCGAAAAGAGCACGATAGACAAGAATCATATCGTTGATGCAGAGTTCCATCAACTGAAATTCTGTTATGATCGGATCATGACAGTCAAGAGCCTGGATTCTGAATCTCTTCACATAGTCGTTGGGGTGCTCGCTGTTCCTTTGAAACATTCTCCCCAGATCTGATAGAGTAATTTGTTTGGATACAAAAAAATAATTTTTGTAAAAGGCATTGGCTATTTCTCCCCAACTGGATATGTTGTAAGGAGCAATGTTGTTGTACCAGATGTATCATCTTCCGGTGAGAGATTCTGAGAATTCCTTGAGACAAAACACATAATTGTATTCGTGTTCTCCCAATGACTCCAAGAATCGGGAGATGTGTTCTCGAGCGTTTCCGGTCTCATCATACAGTGAGAAAGTATGAGAAGAATATCCTATTGGGAGGGGAATCCTTTGAATCTCAAGTGGGTAAGTCTGCTGATGTTGATGAAATGAAGATGACTTTTCTTAACCATGATTTCGTTGTAGTCTTTCCAGATCTTCACGAGTGATAAAATTGGGTGGTTGACTCCTTGCTGGTGAACGATCCTTGACGACGTGAACTTTGTCATCCCCTTGAGTTCTTGAGGTACCAACGTCAGTAGCTGACATGAGGGAATTTATGGCTTGTTCCGTCTGGCGATGACGTTGCTCCGGGGTAAGTTTTTCCGTCAGGGTCTTTAGATAAGTAAATACCTCCTTCTGAGTAGTAGCCACGTCTGCTTGTATCTTTGCTAGAACTTCTTATCTCTGCATCAGATCATCTATGTTGGGATGAGTTTAGGTGTTACTGGCATCTTCATGAGCAATGCTACCGGAAGGAGGACAGTTGGTGGCACTAGAACTGACGTTGGCAGGAGGATGATTGGTGGCAGCAGCAATGACTTTAGGACCGTCACGGCTAACATTACCAGAATTAGGATCATGAGTAGTTACTGACCCTGACCTAAGATCCACCATTTTCAACAACTGAAAGTTTGGCCTTGTAATCAAGAGGTTGATCTCTCATTGTGTTCACCAATTGTTTTAGAGTGAAATACAATTGTATTGTAAATAATACTTTCTTTAGGTTCGAGAAATCAAGATCGTACAAAAAGAGCCTAAACCAAGAAATGACCCTTCACGTCTTGCTTCAGTCACAAAGATGGAGATAATGGCTTGATGTTAGGGGAAGGAAGCATAAAAGGTTGAGAATTCATTTTGTGATGAACTTGCAATGTGTGGTGTTGAACTATGGTGAAGGCTGGATTTACGACTATAAATCTAATTATCTCTGTGAAATGGATATGTTCTGCCTTTCGATAGATGAAATCATTTATTTATAGTCTTGTTGTGAACACATTGGTTTCTCGTAAGTTGTAGAAGTTGTAAAGAGATGTAGAAGTTATGATCGTGGAGATTGTGGTGGAATCATGTCCGCTATGTCAGGAAGACTGTATGACCACTACTCCCTTATCCTCTAAACTGCTCTTAACCGTCCCACTACTTATTATCTTCTCGTCATGGATGTGTTTCCACACCGTGCGTTGCTGTAAACCGCCAAACGAATACCCCAATGAGAATCCCCCCATGTGGTGTATTTGATATCTCGTAAAAAAAATAGTGAAGTCATGACTACTATTTTGGTTAAATCAGGATAATAACCTGCTAAATTAGTTTGGCAAGTTATTCAGTTCACTAAGTGGTTACTGATCAATGTCAAGTCTAGTAGTTGTGTGCAAGTTAGAAAGTGACAAAACTTGTAAATGACTGATGCGTCGGATAACCGACTTTGTTTTACCGCAAACGCACAGTGTCGAAAGATGTAGACAATAGCATATACGGTTCGTTCTTACGAGGAGTGTGTATTACTTATGCTAATTAATTCAAGAAACTTTCGAGTCAAGGAAAATTAATAAATATATTTTTCAAATTTTTAAAATAAAGAATTAAATTAACGAATGCATTAAAACTATTTAACGAAGATTGAAATCAATAATAGAAATAGGTTAATGTTTCGGGAATCTGTTATAGATTAGGGTTTTCTTCCGTTCATCACAAATGGTATCGATTTTACTCGTGCAAAATTGCAATCTAGCTACTAATACACGGAAGATATTTCATTTAAGAATCGAAGAAAAGAATTTCCAAAAAGAATTGTTTGTTCTCAACCTAAGGTAGAATTTTGAAGTACTAGGTATACGTGGCATAAATAGTCAAAGAATATTCATAAAACGATAATCGCGAAAGCGTCAACGAGTTCTTCTACTAATCAAACAATGGACTATGCATGACATAGAGCACGAAAAATCATCGAGAAAGATAAAACATCAAAAAAGACACAAAACATTAACATTAAGCTTTAGTAGTTGAAAACCCTAGTTTTGAAACACAAGTAAATCTATCTCCATAAGTTCATCCTTTCACCCTAACAAAGAGATTTAACTAGATATGGCTTTCTTAAAAGCCATGAAAATTGATTAAAATAATAATAATTATAATTGAAATCAAAAACTAAACCTTTCTTCTCCTGTTGGTTCTCAGCGTCAGAAAATATGTGAAGTCCCCAACTTCTTTTTCTGCTTCCTTCTTCTTTGCCTTTTTTCTGTCCTACTTCTGTCTTTTTTCTTCTCTGGACGTGAAGTTGTGTCCGTCAAGGTATATCCAAGTGGTGTTCTCGGTTTTCTATTTATAGGAGTTATTCACCGCCTCATTCTTAGAGTTTTAAACTAATTAGAATTCTAGGAATTACTAGTTAATCCTAGATATAAGACCCGTTTAACCCCTAATCCATCCATCAAACCCGGTTTAACCCCTAGTCCAAAAAAAAAAAATTGGGCTGATTTTGTGAGTCGCGCGTCCAAATCACGTGAAGATAAAGAAAATTACATCTTCAATATCCCATATATACCCCTCTCTTGTTCGAACTATAAATCTAGCGGAAATCAAATCTTCCAAAAAAAAAATCGGCAGCTCACAGATCCTATTTCCTCTCTCTCTGCTTCAGTTGGTGTTTTTCAGTTTTAGGGTTTCGATTTCAAATCTCCAGGTATTTTTCTTTAGTCTTCTTCTCTGCTCTTATATTTGTTGTTTATGCTTTGTTCTGTTTTTGTTATTTTAACTGAAATCATGATAATCAACTTGATTTCATGTTTTGTTTGTTTTCTTACACTGAAATCCCGATGATTACGATTTCTATGATGTACATTTTGTTGAATTCCATGATCGATCTCGTTTTTGTTCGTGTTTTAGTTTTTCTTTTGATCTTTGAAACTGATTTTGTAATCGTTCTATTTTGTTCATTAGGTCGTCGTATTCAGTTTTATTACATGTTGTTTGATAATAGGTTTTGTTTGGTTTTTTTTTATATTTTCTGGGAATCATGATTTTTGTTCTTTCTTCTGGATGTTTTGAATGATTTTTCAGTACATATTAATACGTACTGTTTTTCTAAACTTTTCGATATATACTGGTTTTATAGTATACCATTTTTGAATCAATACATATTTGTTTGCATTGTTTGTCTATTATGTGTGAATCTATAATATATGTGATACTTCTAAAATAGTACATATTATGTTGTACAATAGATTTAGTATTCCTATCATCTTAAAATATATGTTTTGATTTTTGTGTTTGTGTTATTTTATCTGGATCACATTTCTTCAGGTTCAACATGTCAGGTGTTGGTTCTAATCCAAATAGCTTTTGCTATTCTCATGTATACCACAAGCAACACCACATTGCATATTTGGTTACGTTATCTTCGACTTTGAAAGATTTGAAGTTTACTATTTGTAATGCGTGGAGCTGGTTGACTCCATCAACTATTATTGTTAATTGTGTTGAAAATGGAGTGAAAGTCCATGTCCTTGATGATGTATCTCTTTAAGGTCTTGATGCATTACGTTCTACGAAGAATTCAGATTTCTTTGAGTTGCATGTTGATGTTGTGTTATCATGTGCATCTAGTTCTTTGAGAAGTGCTGATCTTGACAACAGTGCTGAGTTGGTTTTGAGTGCTAGGAACAATTACTTGAAAGATTCTAAAGAGGTTGTAAGTGTTCTTTTTTCTGATGGTTGTGAGAATCTTTTTGAAGATAAAAACCATCACTTCCATGGTGGTGTTGAAGTTGTTCGGTTAGCATGTGAGAAATATTGTTTGAGGACAGGATATAAGGTTAAAAAATTGAAGAATGACCTTGAGAGATTCACAGTGAGATGCAGCAATGACTGTTGCTCTTGGATGCTTCACGCGGTTGCCATGGATGGGTCTTTGGATGTGTTTAAGATAAAGTATTACATGGGTAGGCACACTTGTGGTGCTGGTTATAGGTTGAGGAGTCCAACTGTTTCGAGGAAGCTTGTAAATAATTTAGTTCATGAGCGTGTCAAGAACAACCCTCTCATAAAGCCGTAAGAGATTATGGATTATATTAAAGTTGATGGAGGGATCAACATCAAGTATCACCACGTATATCATGCATTAGAGTTATCGCGTGAAATGATTTTTGGTGACGATGTAAAATCATACACTGATCTTGCTTGGTGGGTCACTGTTGTTCGGGAAACTAACCCAGGGTCTTATATTGATTTTGATTTCAACGACGCAACAAAGAGATTCCACAGACTTTTTATTTGCTTTGGATCTTGTAGGGAGGGTTATAAACTTTGTCGTGCAATGATCTTTTGTGATGCGACATTTCTTACGGGGAGGTTTAAAGGAGGTCTAATGGCTACGACATGTCTTAACGGAAATCAAGGTAACTTTTTTATATGGTACATATTTTGATATGTATCTGTTTTTTATGTAATTTAGGATCATACACATCATACATAAAGTACATATTGATATACATTGTAGGTATAACATAATTTTGAAGGTGCAAACATGAAGTACATATTGATATGGTCTTTCATATTTGTTTTCCAGGTTTTTATCCTTTTGCATATGCATTAGTTCCTGGAGAAGATAGTGATAATTGGCATTGGTTTATGGACAATCTTAAAAAAGTTGTGGACCATCGTCTCATCACCTTTTTGACTGACCGAGGTGAAGGTCTGTTGAATGCAATTCCTAAAGTTTTCCTTGATTCTTATCATAGCTATTGTTTTTTCCACTTGAAAAAGAACTTACCCATCAGTAAGGCTGATGAAAAATATAAACAAGTGATGGACTGTTTCCAAAAATCTACATATGCGCTTTCTCCAACAAGATATGAAGAAGGTCTCCAAGAAATGGTTTATCTAGGAAGGCCTTGGGTTTCTAAATACTGCCGGAATATTCCTAGGGAAAAGTGGTCTAGTGCATACTTCCCAGGCTATAGGTATGGTCAGGATTCTTCAAGCATTGCCGAGTCTTTTAATAACTGGATTCGCCACGAGAAGAAGTTACCTCCTTGTGCCCTCTCTGACACAATCAGGTTTTTATAAGTTTCTTGTAACACTACAAGTATATATGTACTATATATATAATATATTTGTTGTTTTTTAATTTTATTTTGTCGTGTAGGCTACGTGTAATGGAGTTGATGTCTGAACGTCGTGAAGAAAGTCTTTTGATGGATCCGGAACTCTTAACCCCTGTGTATCAAGCCTTGCTTGAACTACACATTCAAATTGGTCTTCCTTGGAAAGTTAGTCAGTCATATGCTCACGTCTTTGAAGTTCCTTCCCCAAGGTTTTTTTTAGGTAACATGCTCTTTTGAACTGAGATATCCACTAAACTAGTTTTTAGGGAAAATATCAAATATGTATTGTGCAGATTATATTCTTTTTTGGTTTGTGTAGTGCGAATATCAACATATACTGCGTAAATAATATGCTTGGTTTTCTTGTTTGCAGGTCTCATATGGTAGATCTACAACAAAAGAGTTGTACTTGCCAAAGCTGGCGCGTGTATGGTTTTCCATGCTCGCATGCTACTACAGCTATTGCTGCATCTGGGGGAAAGTTCCTTGATTATATCGACGAATACTTCAAAGTTAGTTGTTATCGCCAGCTATATTCAATCGCTATCAGACCTGTTCCTAATCACGACAGGTAGGTTTTTTAAGCAGTACATATTGATTTTTTTATGGTAGTATCATACATGAGAATTGTTTTAAGCAGTACATATAAACCATAAACTAGAACTAGCATAGTACATATTGATATTTAGTGTAACACACATCAACAAAAACTGCACAACTATAGTAGTTTTTTCTTATTTATTTTTTTCAATATACCACATGCCTGATGAGTATACCGCAGAAGATACTATTCTGCCACCAATAGTAGTTAGGGCTCCTCCAGGAAGAAGAAAAAAGAACCGCATCAAGAGTGCATGGGAAAGGAGCAAAAATCCGGTTACATGTTCAAATTGTAAATTGAAAACTTATCACAACAAGGCTACATGCAATGTTATCCATCAGTACCAATATACAGATGAGAATTAATTTCATTACAGTTTTTTTTAGTACATTTTGGATTTAAATTCTTTTAGTAGATACTTGTCGCATTTTTTTAGGTTTCTTTTTTCAGAACTTGTTTGTGTGCCAACTGAATTATGTTCTTAATGACATAATGTGAATTTGATGATATAAATCTTATATTTTGCTCCATCTTAAAAGATGTATGAACAATTGGTTGAATTTCATTCACTCTATAAGGGGGTCGAGGGGGCAGCGCCCCCTCGTTTTAGTAATACATTTCTATTTAATTTTAGAGTTATTAGTGATTTTTATTCCCAATACATTTTTATTTTATTTTTAGTAATCTTGTAGTTGTTATAAAAACACAAAAAAATGTACATAAACAAAGTAATTTTTTAAAATCATATTAATATGTACTTCATAGTACATGTCAATATGTACTTGTTTTAGATTATGAATCTATTGGTTCAGAGTTTCAGAACAAAGTACATATCAATATGTACTTCCTAGCACATATCAATTTGTTATGCCTTTCTATATAACTATAAAATTAAATAGAAACCTAACAATGCTAATAAAGATCATCATATATATATATATAAACATAATAACTAAAAACCAAGTTGAATAGGTAGAACCAAGTTCAATAAGTAAACACAATAAGAAAGTTACTGAAGTACTATCCACAAAACCCTGCCCAGCAAAAACCAAAATGCACCAACTTATCTCCTCAGACCAAGATCTACAAACATATCTGAATTACTCTGCAGTTAAACATATATTTTCATTGGGAGGGTTCCCAACTGATTTCAGGATGAGTGGCTGTCAGTAACCTACATGCTAACTTGATTCTTTTCATCTGAATCTTCTTTATCAGTTGTTCGTCGTCTCCCAAACTTTTCCCACCACGATCAATCTTTGATCTTCTCTTTATAAAATGCATCACATACAGAAGGCAGTCTGGCCAGATCCCTTGTTGTGGACATCCATAGTCAGTCAACCGTACGGTGCTCACCATCTTTCTTTTATGCTCATCTAAGAACTGATTGATAGGGTTGAACAGGTATTCAGACATTTTCTTGGCATTTTCATAGCAATGGTCCCTGAATGCCACAGATGAGTTGTAATGTATGAATTTCTCATTTTCAAACTCAAATTCCAGCAGGGTCCAATGCTTGTTTCCATGGAACATTGGTACAAGGATCTTTTCTATGTCGTTGCTCATTTTCAAGATTGGCGTGATGACAGCAGTCACTTCTGCCCCTTTTAAATAGTCTGGCTTTTCGACATGCTGAAAATTGGAAACGTTTAATAGGTTATTTCACAAAAGTATATATCAATATATATTTTTTTCATAACCAATGTTCAAAAGTATAAAAGAAGAAAACAACATATACCCAAGCAGCTGGATCTAGGTGCAACACCTTAAAGTATTTTCTTTCTTCCTCAGCATTTGCTTGGTCGTCTTCAGACGCCAGTTAAAGCTTATACTGAGCATAGTTGAGAAGATCTTGCTCTAATGCTCTGCTGAAGATCAAATCTTCCATTGTAACCCCGCTGACGCAGATACCACCTCTATTCTCTACTCTCCAAGCAACCGAGCTGCATATTTATAACAAAAACACATATTGAAGTAAGTTTTTTTGATATGTACTACAAAACTTACTTGATTTAAAAGTAAAATGAAGGGTAGAAAGTACTTACATTCTCTTTCATTTCTCAAAGTATGGAAGTAGAATATCTATTTGTTCTTCTGTCATATTCTCGTAGAGTGGTGACTTGTGAAATCCATGAACTTCATTCTTGGTTTCTGAGCTTTCCGAGCTTTGTTGACTTTTCCTGTCTTTATCGTCTTTTTTCTCTTCTCAGTTTTTGGCTTCTTCTTTTCAGAAAAATACTTCCACTATCAAATAATGGATCTGTCTTCTTTCTAGGATTTGCACGAGTTACCCGCCTGCTAACTTCTTCTCTAGGTTTGACTGTCTTCTTTGCAAGAACCTTTGCTTTTGCTTTTGCTTTGGCAGCAGTCATCTTGGCAAGTTTGGTTGCTAGGGGCATGTCGCTTGACATTTGGGTTGTTGTAACTTCATGTTCCTGTATTTTTGAATCCAGATTTTCAGTACTATATTTGAATCATATTTTTTCAAACAATGACAAGAAAGGTAAATTACCACAAGTAGAATATATACCTCCTGGTCACTTTCCTGCTCAGGTGTTACTTGAATCGTATTCTTCTCTGGTGTAATTTGGTTTGGCTCATCTGTAGCTTGTCGAAATTTTACACGTCGCAAATCATTTCCAAATAAAAATTATCAAAATATTTTCGAATGTCAATCCCAAACAGAGTATGGCTTGAAACACTACCATTGTCTTGGATGAGAGATGCATATTCTTCAACATAAACATCCCTGCTGGAAATGGCTAAGTCCAAAAATTCTTTGAATGTGAACTTTTCGATGTCTTCCATCTTAGCCATCTCAGTAAACAAAGGGATTTTCATGTCGACGAAGCTGTCGACCAGGGTTTCAACGTATTGTTCATCTGGGTTCTGCGATATACCTTTAATCGTTTCAAGACTCTGGTCTATAGCTTCAACCACCTTCTTCATTGCTTCTTGTTGAAGTCCAGCTAAATCATCCTGCAACCATAGAGTTTTATTCATGATAGTTAAATACATAATGATATGACAATAATAAAAACACATTTGTAATCAAGTACATATTGATATGTACAGTTATATGACAATAATAAAACACATTTGTAATCAAGTACATATTGATATTTACAGTTATATGACAATAATAAAAAACATTTGTAATCAAGTACATATTGATATTTACAGTTATATTTTGATAAACACATTTGTAATAAAGAGTGAAACTAGCCAGCATTACTTACCTGTGAGTTACTTTTCTCCTGCATCTGTTTGGCCTCTTTCTCCAAGTCAAATTTAGACCATGTTTTAATAGCATTAACATCAACACCACAGAACTTGCGCACTGAAGGTGGTGTTAAAAATGCAACATTAAATGACACCCTTTTGACGGTGGCGTCACTCATATCATTTTGTTCATCTTCTGTTGGAATCTGAACAGTTGGCACTTCTTCTCCCAAAACTACTTCACCTTTTGTTATGTTTTCACAAAGAGGATCTGTTGGAGTAGTAGGAGATGGAAATTCTCATGTTGGGTCAGTACCTAAATGAGTGGGACTCCCATCAATTGAGTCTCGAAACTCTTCTTCATTTTCAGGCTGCATGGGAGAAGCTTTCATGTAAATGTCATTCAACATTTTCAGAAGCTTTGACGCATCAAGCGGTCCATCCTCATGCAGCATAGTGTTCGCTTCATCCTATTTCTCAAAGATTGTCTTTCTTAAATCTCCATATCTTCCTTTCCAGTTATCTTCTTCCACTTCCTTTCCTACAGTTTCTTCTTTATCTTCTTCCTTTTCATCTTCACTCTTCTCTTCTTCAACTCTTCTTGTTATTCTATTCAGAATTTGCTTTTCTTCATTGGTGTATTGAACCTTGAAATTGTCATTGAACTGTAACAAAACAACAAAATATGTACTCAGAAATATGTACTATAAAAACAAGTTTTTTCATGAGGTACATATCAATATATATTGTAGGATAAAAAACATCATACATTCAATACATATCATTATATATTTTAGTATAACAGAACATCATAAATGCAGTAAATAAGTACATATTTTTCTTAAATGTCTTTTTGGAGTTCAGCACATAACTTTGACAGATTCCATTTGGCAGCTCTCGGAACAAACATTTTTTTTTAATCGTCTTTATTTCCTCCGGTTCCAGCAAATATGTATGCTTTGCATACCAAATCTGTTTTGGAAAAAAAAAATCACCAAAAAAAAAAGCTAAAAGTAAATCATGATTCTCATTGAGTAAACTACTAAAAATATTTTTAGTATGTATTCTTACCAACAAATAGTTCAGACACCCTGTAGTACTCTCGACTGCGTTTACATTGTCATTTAGTGACTTTTCTAGGTAAGAATGTATCAAATCTGGCCATGATACATTCTTTGCAGCTTCGAGATCCTCCACAAGACCAATGTACTTTTCAGTCAAGGCATGTGCATCTTTTGTTGTTAAAAACAAAGTGATACACATGAACATGCATATAAGCCTTACAAGGTCTTCAACATCTCTGACTTCTTGACTTTTTTCCTCAATCCCTTCTTCACTTTCTTCTTTACTTTCTTCTTCTTCATTTTCTTCATCACTCCCAATTTCTTCAGCTTCTTCATCACTTTCCTTTTCTTCATATTCTTCAACTTTCTTCTTAGTTGATGGCTTTTTTCTTAGAAGTTTCAAGACTTCTTCCTGTATCCTCACTCTATTCACCTTTTTTGTCTTTTATACATCAGAAAAGAACCTCTGGAAGAAAGCAATGTTTCTATATCCACCCCTTGATGTCAGCATTATGTCTTCATGTTGTCCTTTTCATGCTCTTGGCATTCCAAAGGTAACACCTACTTCTTCAGGAGTGGATGTCAGAATATGTGAAACTCCATGCCTTTTGAACTCAAATGTGAGCTCATCTGCAACTTTACTTCTCTTATAACACTTTATAAGATTGGTCACAGCAGTTTCATTCTTCATCCAATGATCTGCACCCAGATTTGTGTACCAGAACATCAGAAAAAGGTTCCCATATGATTGCTCACTGATTATCCGCAACTGAGTTTCACTCAACTCAAGCTTTTCTGCCTTGATTGCTTTAACAAGTGAGAAAATCCCCATGAAACCACTTTTGTATATCTTCCTAGCAGGTGCAGGTGCTTTTGTCTTATTTGTGGTTTTCTTCACACCACCTGCATAATAAACACACTGTCAATATCCCTACAATATATCAATATGTACTATAATATAAAACAAAGTATATATTTTTGATATGTTGATATGTATCTGTTATATCATGAACAAAGTATACATTGATATGTACTGATCCAATTCAAGATTAGAACAAAGTACATATCAATAAGTATTTATCCTGTATAATAGATCTGGATGCTATAGTATAGAACAATATACATCTATATATATGCTTTATATCTATAGCATGAACAAAGTATATATTGATATGTACTGATCCAATTCAATATCTAGAACAAAGTACATATCAATATATACTTATCCTGCAATCAATATTTAGATGCTATAACATGAAAATAAGCATATACTGATATGTATTGATCAGTATATACTAAAAACCAAGTACATATCAATATTTACCCTATGTTGCATGCTAGATGTATGTGCTAAAACATGAAATATATATATATATATATATATATATTGATATGTACCCATGCTGTATGCTATATCTAACTCCTATAACATGAACAGAGTATGTTATATATTGATATGCACCGATGATATGTACCTTTTTTGCCAGAAACAACAACACCCTTCTTCTTTTTCTGTGATGTAGATGGAGAACGAACAACAAGAGTTTTTTTCTTCTTCTTTGTAGATGGAGAATCTACAACAATTGTTTCATTTTTTTTCCGATGTTGTTGGAGAATCAACAACTTCATTGTGCTTCTTCTTTTTTGATTTTGCTGGAGAATCAACAGCAGTTTGTTTCATTCTTTATGATCTTGTTTGAGAATCAATAACTTCTTTGTTCTTCTTCTGTTTTGATTTTGCTGGAGAATCAACAAAAGTTTGTTTCGTTTTTTTTTTTATGTTGTTGGAGAATCAACAACTTCATTGTTCTTCTTCTTTCTTGATTTTGTTGGTATAGAATCTACTGTAGAAGCTTTCTTGTTCTTCTTCGGTGGTGGAGATTGAGGAGTGTCGTGTTCTTCAATCACTGTTTCTTTTATACTTCTGTTGATTTTTCTCTTTGTACCCATTTTAGATGGAAAATTTGCAGTAGTATAATGCTGACAGTAGCTTAGGTTTGAGTTGTATAATGATGAAAGAAATCAAAGCCTGCTATTACAGATTTTTCGATTTTCGTTTTTTGGTCTCTGTTTTTTGTGTTTGTTTCAGGTGTTTCCTGATTTTGATTTTGCCCTAGATTTTAAGGTTTTAGTGAAGTAATGAAGTCGAGTAATGTTGGTGGAGTATAAGAAACTAAAATTTCGTTTTAAATGCGAGTAATGTAGGAGGTGGAGGACGTGGGTTGATTATACGTGATGGGTAGCATAGTAATTGGGAGTTTTCAAATGATTTTTGGACTTATGATTAAACGGGTTTTCCCGACTGGACTTATAGTTAACACGGTCCCGATTTTTTGGACTAACCAGCAAAAAAACCATTAGAATTCTCAATAAGCCTTATCCCACCACCGACCATCTTACTTTCCGTGTGAGACACAAATTCAGCTTTTTACTATTTTAACTCTCCCCATAACCGTGCACGCGCTCAATTCTATTTTTCTCCGTCGAAACTACGTCTTTGTTTATCATTCAAACTCTTCTCAACTCCAACAGACTCGAACTTCGCCCTGAGTTCTTCTCTCGAACCTTCATTGCTGCCGCGACATTTTATTTCACCTGCGTTTTCAAACTCAGGTACTCTTCTCTCACGTAAACATTCATTCTTCACTCTCGAATCAACTGCAGCTACTTCAATCCATTAACCAATCTGCCATCCATCTCCAATAACTTCCAGTTCTTCCAGCTCCATTAACGTTGTCACAAACCACCAGCATCCCAACCATCATTAATTCTCACAACACTACACAAATTCTAATTCTCTCCCGAACCCATCTCTCTGCCTATGCTGCCATTATTATTATTGCAACTGAGAACCACCAGTTGACGAGAAAAAACTCCACCATCACCGTGAAAACCAACATCCACCAAGCACGCTGCCGTGATCATCACAGATTGATCACAGCCACTATGATTCTTCTTCTCACTGGTTTCTTGACCCAAACTCAATTCTTACTTTGCTCAATCTCTCTGATCCTAATCACCACTCGAAACAATTTCTTTTAACGCACCAGACCATGGCCATCAGCGCGACAGAGAGCCACCGGTGATAATCCTAAATTTCCTAACCTCTTTCACTGTTGATAAAGAGGATGGTGAAGAAAGTGGCCCTTATCATGTTGCTGGCGCCATTAACAACATTCAAAAGTTGGCAGCCCCTATCAGATAGTCTGGTGTCTTTATAAACATTTGAATCTCAGATGCCCTTATCTTACGACAGAGTGTCAATAGTTGTTTCCCTTGAAATGACTTTTTTTCCCTTAATTCTTGTTTTGCTCATAACTTTCTCATACGAAGTCGGAATGACCTCGTTCTTTCGCCGTTGGATTCATAATCCAATTTTGTACAAGATGAAAAGACTGAGTTATACTTGGTATTTGGAAATTCTTCCTTTGTAAAGCTCAATTTCACTTCTTTCAGAGATGCAACCTAACAAAAGACATAAACTACAAAAGTAATAATAATACACAGTAATTTACACAAAATATAGAAAATAAGTATAAGGAAATGATACTTAAAATATGTAAATTGTCCACTTATCAATGATACAAATTTGGAAGTGTTCGAAGTCAAGATTATGCAAAAGTTCTCAAGGACCGAGCAAGAGATGGGCACCATGCTCTCGAGGACTAGTGTTAGTGCCGTACTACTCAAGGATAGGTTATAGCTGGCAGATGCTCTCAAGAATTGGATCTTGAGTAGCGATGCGTCCTCAGGGACGGTACTTTGAGTAGCGACGCGTCCTCAGGGACTGTACTTAGAGTAGCTACACGTCCTCGAGTAATGATGCTTAAGTAATGGCACGTCCTCGAGTAACGATGCTTGAGTAATGGCGCATCCTTGAGTAACGATGCTAGATTGGTGATCATGATTTCAAATAGTCATTCTTTGTCTTGTTACTCGTATTTGAATGCTATTTCGTCGCGTATACAATAGTAGATTGATTTTTTTTCAAATACGAATTTGAATAACGACGCATATACAGAACGAGTTCAAGGAGTTCATCCGTGGAAGTTCTGCGACTTGAGACTAGTTCAGTATGGCATAGATATATGCATATTCAGAGAGGCTATACGGTCAGTACAAAACACCTATAAATATTTGTAGAGACTGTATTCTTCATTCTCTTGTAGAATATGGGTAGAAGCACAGAAATCGTAGTTTGATATAAGGTTAGAAATACATGCAAATATTTCTATGTATCTGTTGCTGGGCAGGGGATGATTTTATGATTTTAGCCCTTGCCAAGAACCCACCACTGACAATTTGACAAAAAAAGCTTATACTCCTAAGGTGATGATTACGGATAAGGAGCAAGCATTGATGAATTCGATAAATCGTGTTTTCCCATATGCATATTATCTTTTTTGCACGTTCCAAATATGGAACAATGTTCAAATTAAGTGCAAGCCTATAATTCTACCATCAAAGAAAACCGAGATGAAGAGGATTATAAAACTACAAGTAGAGAAACAACAAAAAAAGATACAAAAATTTGAGGAAGATGACAAAGTAACGAAGGTAAAATGGGCTAGTTACCAAGGGGAGTAGGATGCCTTGTGTTGGTCGATTACGGAGGAATCTTATGAAGAAAATGAGTGTATGTTATTGGCACATTGGAATCGTTACCCCATAGTTGTATAGTATTTGAAGAAATATTTGTTGGATCCCCATAAATAAGAGTTTGTTAATGCGTACACAAACATTGTAACAACCAAGCTACAAACACGGTGTAGTTTGTCACAAATGATTCAAGGGGAAGCTACATTAGTGTGGTGGTAAATTTGTTACATTCTTCCAAGCCATTCAAGAGTACTTCCTCCATGATCTTGATAGACTCAAAGGAAATTTTGAACTTAACCGAAGTAGAAAACACGTTGATTATTTGGACGAACCTTGGCTCCGAGGAATAACTTATTTTGTCTCGCATTGGGCAATTGCTACGATTATGTTTGAAGTGGAGTCGTTGAAGACGTCCATTCCGGGGGAAGAGTGTGGTTGTCCCAACATGTCGTCTATGGGACTTCCATGTCGGCATATGATAGATAAGTACCAACACAAAATGATCCCAATCGAAGATATAAATCATTTTCGGAAGCATCTATTGTTCAATGATCCATTAGGCAATGAAGGTTTCATAG
The DNA here is from genome assembly GCA_023531435.1 of Papaver californicum. Taxonomy (NCBI): domain Eukaryota; kingdom Viridiplantae; phylum Streptophyta; class Magnoliopsida; order Ranunculales; family Papaveraceae; genus Papaver; species Papaver californicum. The sequence continues at coordinate 197,964 of JAJJMC010022104.1, read as the reverse complement.
AAGTATTTTACGAAACCGAGCATCACAAAAAACTAGTGGACAAATACTCTTCACTGAACCCAGTGCAAAGACAAATTTGGTTGTATGAGTTATGGAAATTCAACTGCCCCTTCGTGAGAGACGATGTTCTTGAACCAACTAAGGGGAAGGGTAAGGGTAGGCGAGTAATCAAATGACAAGGAAAGAAGAGAGAAAATATGCGAAGAAATTGGTGGTTTTAAAGCAAAGAGATCCTTCGGGTTTCGGGCGCATGCAAACCCTGTATGGGGAGGAAGATTTTCAAGCTAGAAACAAATGAAGTCGAAGTAAAATGGAATAAATGAACCAAGCCATAAAGATATTAAGGAAAGGTCTTGAGCATCCCTCCTAAGGAAGTTCAACATCAACAATCAAAGTTGGCATGAAGCAAAAGGTCCCGGTGGTTCAAAAGGCATAAATAAATCGATCAAGAGGTGGGAAGAAAACCATTCATATTGCAAAAGGATTGATGAAAGCTCATAGAGATAAGGAACGCAAAATTTACTGACCTACCTACATCATTTATGAAAATTACTTGGCGGATCTTCCCGATATTATGCGTGACCACATTAAAGCCACTGACGATGTTGATAGCGAAAAAATTGTGATTACAATGTTGTCAAATAACAAATTGGACCTTTTGGTAGGGAAAAATTATATGTGAAATGACGAGGGTACCAAGTACACCACAATCTTTTTGATATCAACTTATGCATACTCATGTTGTATAATCTTATTTATAGAATAATGACCAAAAGCTTATTTCAACAAGGTAATTCTTGGTAATAGGCAAAGTTCTGTTCGAACTAACTATGGGGTCGTTACGAAGATTAAATTAAAGTACAAGTGTATTTACTTTAGGCCAGTTTTGAATTATGCGGAAGTAAATTAAATCACACACCACACAATATTTTGTTAACGAGGAAAACTGCTTGGAGGAAAACCCTGGGACCTAGGCCAGTTTTGAATTCTCTCATAATTAAGATGCAATACAAATTGACTATCGCAATTTCGTATAGTTGAGACCATGTAAACCACCCTAAGTTACTCAGTTCCTTCAGTATCCCAACGCCTATAACCAATCTAGCCATTGCGTGTGAATCCCAAGACAGAGTCCACTATCTTGAGTTGTTTCACCTTTGTAAAGACTTCTGCACTCGACTCATTTGGATCGTAACCCGAAATAGTAAAGGACTAACCTGCTTCAGTAACCAACTTACTTATTAATCACCTAAAATCATTTTTATATCAGTGATAATTAAAGTAAAAGTCAAAGGGTCTTCCGTTTAATCAATAAACTCCTTTGTTCAAAAGATCAAACTAAGACATTGATAATCGAAATAATTGATCTTGATGAACAAGCTTTATCCAAGAAATTTAATGAAACTAGAAAGTTTGTTCGATCTTCTAAAGGTCCGATGTCTATCAAGATAAACTGCTTTGTACAATACCGGAAAATCAAGTTTGCATAAATTCACACACAAGTATTAGAACCAAAAAGATATTTATCAAAAGTAACCACTGAAAAACAACTTGATTCCACTATTGATCAACCGCACAAGGACGAAGTCTGTTAACATTGGCTGATCAACAGTTCTACCCTATAGATCCGGAATCACTTAGATTTTTGTTAGTCAAATATTCAAACAAACTTGAGTGTCCTGATAACTAAGAGAAAGACCTTAGATTAAAAAAGTTTGATCAATCGAATATGACTACACCGTTAGTTCAAAACACAAGTAATCAACGAAAACTAAATAACAATCCACCTTTCCACCAACGGTAAAACTAGAGGCTTCTTGATCCCAAAGGAAACCTTAACAAAAGACAATGCAAGATGTTTTACCTAATTAGATTACTCATATCTGTTTAACAAGTTGGTTTTTTCACACTCTACAGAAGGTGTGTTCTGGGATAAGTTTGTAAGAATACATGACTCACTATTTATAGTGTCATACATGACCAAGGCATTGATTAGAAATACTTATTTACCAATTTTGAAAATTCTCAAGATATGCATTAATAATATATTTATGAATTTAGAAAATACCAAGTAATATCCAACTCATAATCGATTTATCTCATAGTATGCCAACTAACATTAGCTAGCACATAACATGTACTTCACTAATGTAGCTTACTAGATATATGCAAACCTCTGGGAATGAAAAAACATATAATTCAATAACAAATATGATATAGAAAAATCGGTATCTTGGGATGTTACCTTGAGTATCAAAGGTATATACTTATGAAATTATAGTTTAGCACATGTTCATTTCATTATGTCAACACTCTAATGAATTTTCCAATCTAACTTACATACATCTCGATATCTACAAAAACTTGTGAAGATTAACAAACCAATCAAAAATATAAAATGAAAGTTAGATTCAGTCAAGATCGGTCCTGGGATCGGTCCTATTATAGAGATCGGTCTTGAATCCCTATTTCAACTCTGAAACAAGTTTCTCAAGTCTACTTCCTTAAACTATGTTTTTGAAATTACTTTCAGACATATATTTATAAGGTTTGGATTCATCCATAAGTTCAAGTCACTTAATAATAACAAGTTACCAATTAGTGAAATGTCATAAACACGAAGTTCTTAGATAAATTATACTTCGTAACTCCATATACTTTAAGTTGTCGAAACAACTGTTATATATCTTTTCTTTTGATACTTTGATCACTGTGAACAAGTCACTAATACTAAAGTCATTATAACAAACGTAACTTTGTATGGTATGTTTCAATGAATAAAGACTTGCATGAACAATAAGTAGAAATGGAATAAGTCAAGTCTATAGATACTAACCTCAAAACGAAGGGTGATGTCTTTGTTTTGTCTTTAATACTTATTCAGTTATTCATAAGTAACTAGAGCTAGTCTCAACATTTATATGTTCCTAGTCTAAATTAACGAAGTTGGCTTTAGTAATTTACTCAAGCGACTCCGAGAACTTGACAACCAAACTTGACAGACCAATACTTGGTGGGTTTAATTGAGCAATGTTCTAATAATATGGTGGGGACCAATGCACATATTTGAGAAAAAATATGTAGAGTGAACTATGTCACCACCGTGATTTTTACAAGTCAATGATGAGAACAGGGGAATGAGAAAAACAAGAGTTTTCGATAAATGAGAAGTTTGTGGCATTTGAACGTCGTTTACACAACAACATTGACTTGACATCAGAATTTTGGATGATCATGATGATATGTGGTCACTTACTCTTGCGTCGTTCATTATTTCACACTTTCAATGAACTCTACATTCACACCAACAAGAACAACTTATGTCGAACAACTTTTTCATAGAAGAGTTTTTCTTGGGTTCGTATAAAGATGTCATTTTACCGGTCTCCTATTGAAATAAGGAATCCCACCTCTGTTGAGGAGGGAATGCAAAAGCAACATCTCCAAGAGTTGGTGTAAAAATTTCAGAGTCATTTACGACTAGGGTTAGACTTTGTCGACCTAGCCGCAGAATAACAAACTCTGAAATTTGGAATTTCAGAATCATTTATGACTAGATTTGGACACTATCGATCTAGCCGTAAATGACTGAAATTCCAAATTTCGTAGGTCTGAAATACATTTGGACTTGAAATATAAAACGTTTTCCATTCATTAAACCATATTAAAACCCATTACATATTTAACCCACACTATGTCTCGTTAAACCATATTACAATAACTTTCTAATATTCCAAAAAGGTTATGAAAAACTCCTTAAGGATTTCGAAATAAGCTTTGTAAGCAAAATTTGATCATTTCCATCTTCTCCGTTCTTCTCGAGATCCCGTTGCAACTTCAGCATCAGTTTCACCCATATGTCATAGTTGACCGGCAATACGAATTAAAGCAATAAATTATGAAACTTCTTTGCATATATCTCCAAATTGACAAAACAACTTAACTATATTGCGGTTACGAGTGTTACAGGTGTCAGTACAAAAGTTTTTATGAATTATCTCCCCATAACTCACACTCACTAAACCATTATGCCGTTATTTTTCTTCCAAATTTCCAAGTCTTATTCAATTAACATAACCCACTTCTCATTTCTTTTTTAATTCAAAAAATAAAATTATTACTCCCTATGCTACTAAACAAGATAATGCCATTGTTAGAGTGTGGGTGTTGATCACAAGGCATAACAAATATTTTGACATTAACTTCGATCAAACCTATGATTCTCTCTGGAACTGTATATTTATAGTCTTTGTAGTTTTATACGGTAATCAGAATGGAAAATTATTCAAACTCATTAAAAATAGATTCAATAAGTTTTCCAAGGAGATGGTTGATTTTCAAGAGCAATTGTATGACATTAAGGAAAGTTATCATACATAGTCCATTTGGAGGCGAAGTATCTTAATAAGTTGTTCATCAAATCAGATTTGAAAAATACTAACTTATTATTCCTTTTTTTTATAGAAAACTCTGGCTCTTGCTTGATATAAGCTTCTCCATTGCAAAAAATTTAATAATTATGAATGTTTTGAAGTCTTGAAAGACAATTGCTCGAGTTTCAACCTAGATTAACTATTTAAATATAATGATTTGATCTATGTCAGGTATTTTTTTACTCAATATAATGTTATAAATATATGTTAGCGTCCAACTTAACCCTTAACTCAACCATCTTACTCTTATTATCCTTCCATTGATCTTATGTGGAGGGGTATTTGCATCTTATAGGGTAATCATCTTACCAATGTGGACACTCAGAAGGCCTCAAGTTAGGAAAATAGCAGTAAATCCATCCTTGTGTGAACATAGAGTTGTACATTAACATAAAAATGTAACTAATTTGGAAATAACCACATAATTACCAGGAGAAAACCATTCCCTATAATTTGTGTGGCATTCACCCTCGAAGTTTTTCTAAGGATGTCAAGTAAGAAATAGAGAGTGGTGGTGCCCATGAGTACTCTGATATCTTAATCGGCTCCGGATCAATACTGAGAGTTCTCAACAACTGTAGATAGCAAGCATTCACCCTGTTCTCCGAAAGATCCGAGAAAATTATGATGCCAAGAGAGTACAACAAGTAAGCTATAGTTGTATGTCGAACTTTTGCTTCGTCCATTACCACCTTTTCATTACTTTCCCTATCCTTAGTGTTCCAAAACTTTTCCCTCAAATGATCCAACAACATCTTTTTTATTATAGAAACTACTATTATTACATCATCCTTCTTTATTACCCTTTATGCCATAGGCTCCACTCCGGAAGCCTTCTCAAACTCTTCTTCGGCTTTAATTTGGCTCCACCCAAGATTTTATTCAACCGGAACATAAAGGTATTCAAAAAGAAAAGTTTTGTTGAAACTCTCAAACATAACTTTTCCATCTACAGACAGGCCAATTATTTGGAAAGCATCATCTGGGGTGATTTTTATCTCACCATATGGGAGATAAAACGTTTTTGTTTCAGGAAATAATCTATCCCTGAAGGTACATACAGTAACAACGTCAAGTTGCTTATGTGCTGCGAAAATTCTAGGCCATAACCCTGAAGCTTATACCAAGGTTACCACCAAATTGCATTCTTTGCCCAAAATGTAAATAACCCACCTTTTGTGATTCAATTTCGAGAACACATTTTTATGATCTTACACAAATCATAAAAATGCTAATGAAAGAAAAAAGTATAATAAAGAAATCACAATAGCATATACATTCTTAGATTTAGATTATTACCTCTGTTTTGACAGACTTTGCATCCCACAAATATTCGTAACCAAATAAGACTGTGGCCCTATGTTTTAGCTCACCTTAAGGTCTTCCATTAGTCTTCTCATGCAATAACACTAAAACTTCAATAATTTGTTTTTTTTTAGGTCGAGGTTTCTTCTTCTCTTTGGATTTCAATTTAAGTTTCAGTGGAGCAACTGATGGACCAACATTTGTCTTATTATTCTCTTCTTTTGCTTATTCGATTTCTCCACTCTCTTGATGTTGTGGTTGGTAAATCACAACTTGACGTTCAATATTTTGTTCTCTTGGTACACCAATGATAAATGCACCTTTGTTCCTTTGCACCAAATTGAATCTTGTTACGAGGAGTTAAAGTCTGAAGATGTTTTGTTGTTACTTCTTGCAATTTCTTCTTATTTTTCTTTGGTCGACTCCCAAAACATGTTAAGAAATATGTTCAATAAATACATACAACAAAGCTCAAAATTTTACAAAGAAAAATTTGAAGAAAATTTTTTGACCATTTTAAAACCACCCGTGGCTAAGCATCAACACTATAACCTAGTCGTAAAAATACAAAAAAATAATAATTGAACTTTCAGAACCACCTACGGTTATCTTTTCTATATAAAACCTAGTTGTAAACTAAACAAATTGTTAATACTATTTCTATAACTAGGAATCAATACTTACGACTAGGATATTTGTGAGGAAAATAACATTTTGAAAAACTTAGTTACGGATGGGATTTCATAATTCCCAGCCGTAAAAATCAATATTTACTATTTTACAGCTAGAAGATCATCCATTCCTTGTCATAAATGGGTTTACGGCTAGGAAATTCACAATACGACCTAGTTGTAAAACTCAGTGAAACTGAAAACTAAACTAATTTTTGATCAAATCTAACTTATTTAAGCAATCAAAAGCAACAAAAAATAGAAAGTTTGTCGATTCCTTCCTATTACAAGTTATGGGTGGAACATTAATCAGTTGTTGAGGTGTTTCAACTTCTTAAATGATCAATTCTTCATTTTGTTGTTGGAGTTCATCATTTTCATCATTTGATGGTGGATTTTTTGCATGTAATGTTACATTCGGATTTGGATTTATATCTCTATAATAAGTCTTCTATTGCATCTTCTTTTATAAAGAGTTTAATCGACGATGAATAATTGTTAGAATCGACGATTAATCGTCGACTATTTCAAAAAAAAATGGTTAAGGAAAGAAAACGGAACAAAAAAGTAAATAGTTTAGGTTTTTTATTTTAAATGTGAATAGTTTTAGGTTTGTAATTATGGGAGAAAGATAATATGTTAACGCGGTAGTGAAGGGTTAACTTAGACATTTACAATGTATTAGGAAACCCCTTATCCATATCCTAAACAATATAATTTTAAAGGAACCTTTTAAATAACTTTCTTGAATGATTAGAATTCGAAAATTTATTGGTTCCAAATAGTTTTACTCCCAGGTACGAAATTATTAATGGATTCAATTTTTAAAACCTGAGTCGGAAACTAATCAATCGGTTTCGGTTGGATTCCAGGTAATTGGCAAATCTACTGCCACATTCACATACGAAATAGGAAATAAGAGACGACAGTCACCTAATACAAAACGAAATCTAGATAAGGGCACCAACGAAATGGTATGGGCCACATTAAGACCATTGGGTAGTTAGGAAAGTCCAGGCCTCCGTGCTATATCTTGTAAAACAAAGCCGGATTTCAAATGTCATTTCAATGTAGCATAATTTTACTCAATCGTTAGAAAACCTACCGTTAGAGTTCCGACTTTTTCCAAAACACTCTATTATATAAGTATATAACTTCATGAAATCTGCAGAGAAATGGCTCTTAGATCTCTTGATAATGAACTTCCAACCACACCAGAAAGACCTAAGAAAATTGCAAGAGTTTCAGTTCTTCCTATATCTAAAAAACCCACTTCTGATATCAATGTTAATGATGAAAACCAAGCTCCTGTTCCTGTATCTTCAGAACCCATAATGGATTATATTTCTTCCGAAGATCTAAACCCTATTCCAGAGCCGGAATCTAAAATCAATGTAGCCATCTAAATCTCTTGTACAGATTTTCTTTTTCAGTTGAAAATCTTAATTTTTGGTGTTAATCTAATGTGTTGTATGTTTTAATTAGGGTATGATGAATGGATTAGATTCGGAAGTTTGGACGAAGGTTTGTGAGTCATTAAACGGTATGACGAATTAAAGCAATAAATTATGAAACTTCTTTGCATATATCTCCAAATTGACAAAACAACTTAACTATATCGTGGTTACGAGTGTTACAGGTGTCAGTACAAAAGTTTTTATGAATTATC